>PVKB01003595.1:0-190645 GCA_004027205.1 Ctenodactylus gundi | reverse complement strand
TCAACGAAACCAAACAGTCCCTATCATTTGCCTTCTAATCAGACCACATGCACATTGGTACATACACACAAATTTTTGTTGAAATTGTGATACTAGGGATTGAACCCAGGGACTTTACACCTGAGACCTTTTCATTTGTTTTTATTTCTAATTTTGAGACAGAAGGGGTGGGAAGAATGGCTCTGCAGTTAAAGCACTTGTTTAGCAAGTGCTAAAACAAGCGCTAAGTACTCAAGTTTGATTCTTCAGCACCATATAAGCTGGAAGTGGTGGTGCACACCTGTTAATGCCAGCACTTCGGAAGCTGAGACAGGAGGACTGCCATGAGTCCGAGGCCAGCCCGACCTCCATAGTGAGTTCAGGACCAGTCTGGGCTACAGAGCGAGGAAATTTTTTTTTGAGACAGAATCCAACTAAGTCTCTAAGTTGCTCAGGTTGGGTTCAAACTTGTGAACTTCCTACCTCAGCCTCTAGGAGCACTGGAATGACAACTATGTGTCACTATGCCTGACTCACATTGCTTCTTTTGCTGTCTATATCTCTCTAAGCAGAAGCTTCTAGCAAGCATGGACTAGCTCAGTGATGAAGGCAGGCAGGCTCTAAATAAGCAATTAAAGAAAAAATGAGAATGGGAACTACCAGTAGTCTTTTGGGGACAGCAGGTGATGATGCTAGGGAGTTCAGGCCTTGGTGTTGCAATGGCAATGAAGCACATGAGCCTCTTGGCTGAAACAACTAAAAGTGCTGGTCCCAACATCCTAGAGAATATCCAAGAGAAGACATAGGAACAGTGCCTTTGGTGCCCCCCCCCCCCCCACAAGCTGTTGACAGTGAGGAACACAGGCTGAGGAACCAGGAGACGGAGGAAATGAACAAGTGGCTGTGGCATGTAGCCCTGAACTGCAGGTCCGGTCTGAAGGTCCAACAGAGGCATTCATGAGGGGCTGGGGACCATGAGCAAGGGGTCTATGTGTGAGGCAAAATTTCCTATGTCAGAGCCACACTGTCTGTTCTTAGGAGAGTGAAGCATCACAATGACTGACCAGCTTCCAAATGGTATATGAATAAGTCCAGGGAACGCAGGCCCTGTCAATATGGCAGCATGGTGAGAGAGAGAGATGACAACAATTTCGCTAAAAGTTGCTGACTGACAGAGTTTTTTTATGCACTGCTGGGGACAGAAGCTGGGACCTTGCCCATGCTAGACAAGCAACTGCTCTACTACTGAGATGCACGTGCCACACACCCCCCTTTTTTTGCAATAGGGTCTCCTATGTAGTCCAGCTGGCCTTGAACTCAGGATGTTTTTGTCATAAGAAATGTCTTTAACAAGAGAATGCCTTCCTGTTAGGCAAGGATAAGAGAACATTAAGAAAGCTGACCTTGAGAGAAGCCTTCTTTGAGCAGTTTGAAGCCCCTCTGTGTTTTCCACAGAGTTACTGTCTGCAGTGATGATGATGCTATATAGTGCAGCAGGAGCAAAGACATAAAGTGACTTCCACTAAATAGGCAAAAGCATTGCCAAAGGTGCCCTGCCTTGGCTCCAAACAACTTACTTGGCCCGAAACAAATGAGGCTGGTAGCCTACAGTAGCACAAGCAAGAGTCACAGGCCAGGGTATGGGGAGACAGAATGGCAGCACCACCGGGGGCAAATGCCACCTAAGACTGCAATGTGCATTGCTGTTCTTGCCACAATGGTCAACAGATTGCATTTATGGGCTTTAGTCATCAAATTATGTAGGTTTGGAGTGGTGTCCTACCTACCCTAAGAGCTCCTATTTGGACTGTATGATCTGTCACTAGGACTGAAACAGCACTGAAGCAGAGTGGCCTTCAGAAGCTTGAACTACCTACAAAGCACGAGTGGCAATTGGAAGCAATGGCACACATGTGAGAGCAAGAACCTGTCTCACGCAGCACAGGGAAACAGGAGTTACAGGAGACATATCTTCAGGTCAGATCATGTTACCAGAAGAGTATCATGTGGGACAACAGCCTGCACTTACCATGTGGGCTACCTGCAGTGATCCTCAAACAGGCCCCAAAGGCAGCACCAGGACCAGGCCCTCAAGGGACAAGGGGAAGGACAGCCCAATTCTAAGGTTCTCAGATTTTAAGAAGAGAAGGGATTAGAGTTGCAGCTTGGTGGTCCAGCATTTAGCACACACTAGGCCCCGGCTTCTAACCCCAAAATGCAAAAAATCCTACAAACACACAAACAAACACAAAATAGGCTAAAAGCCCAGTGTAAGTGGCAAGTAAAAGGTGTTCTGAGTTAGATTCTAACTCTTCCCTGCCTTATGCATGAGCCCCAGCAATAACCTGGTCTTCCCTACTTTCACTCCTGCATAAGGAAGGCCAAACTTGGAGACAACACTTCTTAGCATCTCTTGTTCCCAGTCATCTGTGGAAGTGGGCAGGTGGAGGCCACTCTTCAGGTAAACAGAGGATAGAGTTCTGCCTCCAGTGTCATTTCATCAGTGCTTCCAATTTGTCCTTTCAGTAGGAGCTGCAAAATTTCCACATCAAGAGGCTTCTCTGTGTAAATTAACATAAAGGTGGCAACACTTGAAAATACCAGCTTTAGCCCTTTCAAAATCTGAGAAATCACTGGATGAGTGTCTCAGTGATCTCTGGGGAACAGGAGGTGATAGGATCAACTTGGAAAGCCGGAGGTTCAGTCACCCTGCTCTGAACTCCCAGTAGTTTCTCATCCCCCTCTTTGAAGAAGATGCAAGAAACTTTCTGGTTTGAAGAGCTCTATAAAACACAGTTCTTAGCTAGGTATAGTGGCACATTTCTGTCATCCCAGCACTCTGGGAGGCCGAGGCAGGAAGATCACAAGTTTGAGCCTCCCAGCCAGAGCAACTCAGTGAGTCCCTGTCAGAACAAAAAAGTAAACGGGAGCTGGGCAATGTGTCTCAGTGTGAAGGCCACAGGTTCAACTCCCAGTGCTGTAAGCAGCAGTAGGAGCAGCAACAGCAAAACAGTTCTTGCCAAACAAAAGCAGCTCCCTCCCAAATAAAGACAACCAGTGCTATACATTAAATTTTATCTTTAGAGGTGTGTAAAATAATATCCTAATCACGATTCCACTGCACATGGATTTAAAAAGCTAGAAGTTATTCCTGCTATGAAAGAGTTGGGCAACTTTACAAGCATTAACCTGGAGTTCCCATCTGAGCTGTTTCTAGTCCTTAGCAGATCCTAAAGGACTGACGCAGGCATTCTACCAGGTAAGTGTATATAGTGTTCATGGCAGCAAGAGCCGAATGGTGGAAGTACCCCAGGTACGCATTGGTGGGTGACTGTACACAATGGAATAGGATTTAAACTTCAAGATGGAATTATGACACGTAACACCACCAATGAACCTTCAGAAATCATGGGCTGTGGGGAAAAAAAATCCCACCCACACGGTCTGACTCCTCATGGAATGCCCCAGGACAAGCAAATCCATAGAGGCAGAGGCTGGGGCCACAACGAATGACTGCTAAGGGGCCTGGGCTTTCTGGGCAGGTGATGAAAAGCTTCTGGAATTATGGAAAAGTGACAGCTGTACAATACTGAATGTACTAAATGCTGCTGAACTACACGCTTTCTTTCTTTTTGAGACTCGGTCTCACTCTATAGTCCAGACTGGTCCTGAACTCACTATGTAACCCAAGCTGGCCTTGAACTCACAACAATCCTCCTGCTCTCAACCTCCTTGGTGCTGGGATTACAGGTGTTTGTCACCACACTCAGTTTATGTGGTGCTGAGGAATCAAACTCAGGGCCTTGCACTTGCTAGGCAAGCACTCTAACTTCTGTGCTATTCCTCCAACCCTTAACTATACACTTTCAATGAGTGAATTTCATAGTATGTAAATTTTCTGATTTTTTGAGACTGAGTTTTGCCATGTAGATCAGTATGGTGTTAAACTTGCAATGTAGCCCAAGCTGGCCATGAATCCATGATCCTCCTGCCTCAGTACCCTGAGTGCTGGGATTATTGGCATGTACCACTAGGCCTAGCTATCTTGATTTTTAAAAAATACCTACTAAAGTAGCAGCTGACTTTACCTATTACTCTCTAAATCATAAAGGTAGGTTCTGTGATGCCTACAGCTGTCTCCAAGCCAGTCTGTCAGGTGTGACAGAGCACCAGCCACCAGCTCTGCTGTCCTGTGAGAAAGTGGCCAGTGGGGATCTATAGTGATACATGCTAACTGGGCCAAGCAAATGTGAATGTCACACTCTGAGCCCAGGACATGGCAACCATGATGGTCAAAAAGGAACAGAGTTCAAGAAGTCATTGATGATTAAGGCATGTAGTCAATTTAAAGACTGTTAGCTAAATATGCTTAAGGGCACTTAGAAATTTATTTATTTATTTATTTATTTATTTATTTATTTATTTATTGAGCCAGGGTCTTGCTCTGTAGCCCAGGCTGGACCTGAACTCACTATGGAGCCCGGGCTGGCCTTGGACTCACAGAAATCCCCCTGTATCAGCCTCCAGAGTGCTGGGATTACAGGCATGTGCCACCACGCCCAGCTAATGTGGTGCTGGGGAACCAAACTCAAGTACTTAGTGCTTGACCACTGAGCCATTCCTCCAGCCCCAAGGGCATTTTTTTAAAACCATGGTAAAACACACCTAACATAAAATTTACCATTTGTGGCACTTGGCTACCATCTTCACTATCTAGTTCCTGAATATATTCCTAACTCTCAAAGGAGGGTGAATAAAGAGGAAGATGACCAAAGAAGGGAGGGAAAGAAGGATCCACTACTTGATCCAGCTGTTTTTGCTATCTGTCCCCTCTGGTGAACCTCTCCAATCACTAGCCACCTTTCTTCCACTGCTACCCTTCCACCTCTACCCTCCCACACCAGGTCTCCACGGCCTGCTTCCTAGGTGCTGACATCATGCACAGTGGCCCCACCTGTGCACACTTTGGGTATACTAGCTCTCTAGCCTCAGCGTGAGCTCGGCTACTTTTACTGAAGAAGACAGTATCTGCCAAACTAAAATTTCATCACAGAGACAGCACATTTTGGGGACCAAAAAAGGCTGAAAACAGAAATGTATAGAAATTATCACATTGTATCCCACAAGTATGCATACTTATATGTGTCAACTAAATAGAAAACTGGAAGTGGTGATCCAGAGTAAAGGAAAAGAGAATGCCATTCCTGGTTATTCAGCTCAGAACTGCTTGGAGCACAAGTCTGTCCCCCTTGTCTTCCCTCTCATGACACACGGTACCCTACATCTGCATGCCCCACAAGATTGTGTCTCCTAAAGACCACATGTGAGCCTCCATGTCTGCCATAGCTTGAACCCACCACAAGGATCATGGAACTGGAAACAAGGGGGAGCACAATGGTCTGGGGAGGAGGAGACTCCAAGGGCTGAGACCTCTTAGAACCTGCTGTGGGATGGGGTATAGACGGAGCCAGCATGAGATGTAGTATGTACCCAATCAGACAGATAAGCGGAGCAGAGACTGTCCACTGGGAAGGACACAGCCAGGAGTCCTGTCTTTTGGGGAATAAAACCTGGCCCTGCAAGCCAGGCTGGCTAAACTGCAGGTGGCTAATGGGGAAAGGAAGGACCTAGCAGGAAAGATCAAGAATGGGCTGGGGAGGAAAGGCAGGATGTGACTTGCTTGTGGAGGATACAGCTGGCTGGAACCCCTGTACCCATGGCACTACACCATACACACAACAGAAGGAACACTTTACATACCACTGCTTACTGATTTGTAGGAAAATGAGAGGCGACCAAAGATGACAGGGCTGAAGGAATAGTACAGGAGTCAGAGCACTTGCCTAAAGAGCACGAGGCCCCAGTTTGATTCCCTAGCATCACATAAGCAGGGCATGGTGGTGCATGCCTGCTGTCCCAGCACTTAGGAGGAAGGGGCTAGACAGAGGAACCCACCACACAAAGAAAAGGACAGTAACTACTGAAGCAACCTGGAGCAGGCCTCATAGGACAGAATAAGAGTCAGACTGGGTTCCTGTCCCTACTTTAACCCCTGAGCTGATAGACTGAGCAGCAGGTCAGGCCAAGAGGGGCCCAAACAGCAGTAGCAAGAGCCAGCGACCCAACTCCAGGAACCATCTGGTATGTCCAAGAAAGTAAGGAGCTAGAGGCAGCTCAGAGACATGCCACATCCAGCTTCTGAAGTATCTCTGGTTACACAGGGGGCTGACAGCACCCCAAGAGAGAGAAGTAACAAAATGTGGAGTTCTGTACATTTTCCTTCTCAGCCTAATAACCAGAGACTCCTGCTGAGAGGTGAAGGCAGAACAGCTAAGCAGTCAGTGAGCCAGGCCATGGCAGGTAGAAGTGACTGGTCTTAGGGAGACCCTGTGGTGTTCCCTCCTCTAGGGAAAGGCATAATGACTAGTCGGGCAGCCAAAGTTGAGGCCAAGTGTTAGGACATGAGGGCACGTAAGACTGTGACAGTGTACATGATGACAGCAATGCCCTGGCCTCAAACTACACATAGCCATGGTGCTATTGCTCCAAGCTGGGATAGAAGTAAAGGAAGTGACATGGCTATGGCCACAGAAAAGAGAGATATGAGGAGGAGATGGCACAGGAAAAGCCAAGACCCTCCCAAGAAGAGAATCTACCAGAAAGTGAAGGAAATTCTTCACAACTTTATAGGAGTATGTTCCCAATAAAAATGCTTGCAGAGGCAGTAATAACATGGAGTAAGAAGACAAATTCTCAACCTAGAGAAACAAGCTGCAGACCAAAGCCCATCACAATGGAAGTAATAAGTACACAGAAAACAGCCAGAAATAGAATACACATAGCTGCAAATCAAATTAAACAGCACAGCAAATATGGAAGGAAAGATGAAAGCTGAGGCAATTTCAGCAAGGCTAACAGGCCCGGAACAGATAAAAGGGTAGTTTGCATCCTGGAAATAGAGACACAGAGAGACAGAGCACATGCAGGCTGATGTCAGGGCAAGACGTACTTTAGCCACCCTGTACAGCACCAGGTACCTTGGCAGGAGGGGCCGGTGACTTCCACAGAGGCCCTATCAGAAGGTTTGGCAGGAGCTCAGTCTAGAAAGTGCTCTAAGGCAGCGCAGTATAGGGGCAGTGGGGGCAGTGGCTGGAGCCTCTGAGGAAGGACACCGGGCACAGAGCTGATGGAAGTAAGGACAGAGTGAGCAGAACAGGCCAAGAGGGGCCCAGACAGCAGCAGCAAGAGCCAACGAATCAATTCCAGGAACCATCAGATATGTCCAAGGGTATAAGGAGGAGCCACAGAGGCAGGTCAGGGCCATGCAGCGCCCAGCTGCTGAAGTAGCTCTGGTCACATCAGAGGGTGTTGGACTGCAAAATGAACACAGAGGGCCCCTGGTTCACAAATAAACACTTGTGAGATGGTGACAACAGAGCCCTGGGCACCTCCATAGGCCACATGTCCATGAGCCAGCCCTGCCCCAAGCTAGGAAAAGCTGAGGAGGGTGGTCAGCCAGAGGCACACTGCCCAAAAGCCTGTGCCAACTAAAGGAAGACGTGGCTTTAGGTGGAGGCCGAAGGCTGAAAATGCTGCAGACAGACAAACCAATGCTGGGTCACAGTCTGGGGTAAGATATGTTTCTCAGGGGCTGACACTTATCAAAAGGAGCTAGCAGAAGTCCAAGTGTGAGGCGGCTCCACAGGAGCCTTGTACCCTTGCTGCTCTCAGTGTCTATGGCATATCTTGGGACCATCATGACTTGGGCAGGAGGCTTTGGCAGCTGAGGTCAGCTCTAGGCAAACAGGCAGCTTGAGGCCACTTGCTAACTTCAGGAAGCTTTGTGGGTTTGGAATTGTTATTACTGTTTGTCGCACTGGGGATGGAACCCAGGGCCTTTGCACTGGCCTACAGCTCCAGCCCATTTATCTTCGATTTTGAGATGGACTCTTACTAAGTCACTAAGTTGCCCAGGCTGGGTTTAAACTTGCAATCTTTCTGCCTCAGCATCCCAGAATGCTGGGGATTACAGGTGCACAGTTTTTACATGTATTTTTACATTTAAAAAGGCTATTGGTAAGACAGAGGATGCTTATAGGGTTGGAGGTACAGGTCTAAACCCAGGTAGATAGAAACAATACTCCAAATCCTATTGCCAAGTTGGCCCAAGTTGTCCTGTCATGCTGCCTGGGGTCACTGTGACCCAGGAGCTCAACTCTCCTGTAGCCCCACAGCTGAAAGGGCTCCTCCTGCCTGAACCTTCTCTCAGCCGGCAAGAGGGACTGGTGGAGCCTGGGGATGTACTGTACACATGAGTCAGGTGATTTTCTTCTGTAAAGGGCCAGAGAAGAAACACCTTTTAGTAAGTATTTTCCACCTTGAGAAGCATACAGTCTCTGTTACAAGCACTCATCTTGCTGCTGTAAAAGAGAGGCAGCCATCGACAATGAGTGAACAGTGGGGTCAGACCCAGGAAAACAAGTCACAAAAGCAGGTAGTGGGCTGGAGCTCACTCTTGGGACATAGTTCGCTGCGGTTACTGCTCTGACTCAAAGAGAAGCTGGGCAAACAAGCAGGTGGCATTTTCAGTGATTATAGTCATAGGTTATGTGGCATTCACCAAAGTTACAGAGTAGGATTCTACCCAATACAGATAGGGACTCAAGTTATGAGGAAAAGGAGCCAAAGTAATTGTACCTGGGGACTCTGGGGTCCCAGAAGAGACACAAGGGCTTTGAGGACTGAAAACCATGTCAAGAATCAGGAGGACCTGCCAGGAATGGGGAGGCACACCTGTGATTCTAGCTACTTGGATGGCTATTGGAAAGCAGGAGAATTTCAAGTTTGAGCCCAGCATGGGCTACATTGAGAGAACCTTGTCTCAAAATAAGATGTGATATACAAACGCACCAATTTCTCTAGCTGACTGTCATTACTATATATCACAAATACATACTCATCAAATAATAACATAAAAAAAAGGACTGGATTCTGGGAATGGTGATATGCGCACTGGTCTGTAGGTACAGCTCAGTGGTTGGGGGTGCTTGATTAGTATGTACAAGGCTCTAGGTTCGATGCTGCGGCACCACATAAAAACATTAGCCAGGTGTGGTGGCACATGTCTGCAACTCTAGCACACAGGAGGCAGAGGCAGGAGGATCACATTTGGAGTTCAGGATCAGCCTGTACTACAGGGAGAGATCATGTTTCAAAATTAATTGATTCATTAATCTAAAGAAAGGGCTGGGATGTAGCAAGTAGTAGAGCACTTGCCTAGCATGCAAGAGTACCTGGGATTCTCCCCCAGTACTAAAGAAAGACAGAGCTCCTCCTATCCACAGTAACATGAAGTCCACTGGGGAATGATGGGAATATTTCCTGGAGTACAAGGAAAGCCATTGCAGAAAGCAAGTGTGTGTGTGGGGGCGAGGGGGCAGTGAGAAGAGAGATCTCTAAAGATTTTGGGTCAGGGGAAGCAGAGGTAGGGCAGGACTGAGGACAGTGTGAGCAGGACCAGGAAAGGCTCACTACAGATGGGAAAAGCTAAAACATGTCTGAATGGTGACGGCAGGATTCATAAGACAAAGGCCCAGGGAACTTGAAACAGTGGTTACTCCAAAAGAGGAGAGGACAGAAGTCCCTGTCACAGGCAGAGCTGTCTGCACTATGTTTTGTGGGAGGACCAGTTTCCAGTGATGACAAAAGCTATGACTGAGAGTGGGTGGCTAAGGTCACCGGTGTGCGGGTAGTCAAGAAGATGAGAAGCCAGGCACTAATAGGCTGTAGAGTGCACATTCAAGTCACTTGTGGGCCTAGCAGTGGATCCTACTGCCCTAGGAGATCAATAGAAGACACACACGAGCAGGAGTTCAGAGAGGTGGGCTGACCCTGGACACAGAGATGAGAGCCTAATAGGAGAGGTAGAGCCACATAAGGGCAATTAGCTTGATAGTAAGGGCATGGAGTGTGGTCCCTGGGGACTGGGTGTAGGACAGCAATGTGCAGGACAGCTTCTAAGATGGGAGGAGTGTGGAGAGATGAGGGCTTGATCCGGGGCAGTGGCAAAAGAGATAGGAAGGTATGAGTGGGAGACAGAAAGGAAGGGGGCGGGCAGCTCAGTAGCTCCCTGGATGTGGGCAATACAGTGGCTCTTAGGTCTCTAGCCTGTGTGAGTGTCATGTGCACAGAGCACATGACACTTGGCTTCTTTTGAAGGCGGAATGGAGAAGTGAGGCCAGCAGTGGGCTGAGAAGAATGAGAGGGTAAGAGGACAAACCCTGCTCAAATACCTTGCATGGGAGAAAGCTAACTAAAAGGTACATGCCACCCCATAAGTCTTTCTCTACCATAAAGCCACTCAAGTTTCATTTCCTCATATTTCCCTTTTAGTACTCAGTGTTGCCACCTAGTGGGTGTCAGATGAAAGCTGAAGCCTCAGGCAGCGGCCACTGCGCAGTTGGGAGGAGGGAAGTGATGGCAGCAGGAGGGAAGATGTCTACAAGAGCCTGGAAGTATCAAGAGACTCCTGGAGCTCACACAGGTGACCATCCTGAACATTACTCACTTTCACCTCAGTACCCTTTTGGTAATGCCTATCAACCCTGACTTCTCTGCCCTCACTTGGACCAGGAAGAAAACAGATATCCTGAAGGAGCCAGTTCAGAGACAGCCACAAAAATTCTGAGGACTCTGAGCCCAGTTCCAGTTGAATTCAGTTTAGGTTCCAGTGCTCAGTGTACTTCCTCTAAGCTCAAGCAGGATTTTGTTTTGTTTTGTTTTGTTTTTTTGTAATCAGGAATCAAAACCAAACAGGTTTGGCTATCAACATGAAGCCAAGGGGCCATAGCCCCTGGTGCCAGCTGCCTTCTACTGACAGCTCTGCTGGTCCATACCTCAGTCCACGTGACAAGAAACAGGAAAGGCCCAGCCAGAGGTGAGGAGAGGCGGGAACATGCAGCAACAAGGACCCTCACTGTCACCCAGGACTACTTGTAGAAGACACAGAACCTAGTGTTCACAAGAGGGCAACAGTGAGAGCAGTCAAAGGAAGTGGACACTTCCCTCGCATTAAAGGCCACTCCAGTGAATGTTTAAATCTGAGAAGTTGCCACGTGAAGCGTGTGGATAAGGGTGAGCATGTCTTACGGGGGCACTCATTCTGTAAGTTGGCCCTTGGACACTGGGACTCTGTGCTCAGGCAGTGGCTCAGGGCTCCTGGGAAGCTGGCAATCATGGCTTACAGGCTGCTTGGCATGGAGTAGGTACACTGTGTTCAGGGACTGGAGCTGGGAGCTACAAAAAAACCCCCACTGGAATATGATGGAATATTAGGTGGGTCACAAAAGGATATTTCTAGCTCTTTGTATATGGGCGTGCTGGTCTATTCTGGTTACCATACCAAAATGGCACAACTGGGTGGCTTTATCAAACAAAAACGGACTTCTCAGAAGTCTGGAAGCTCAAGTCCAAGATCAAGATGCCGAAAGATTCGGTTCCTGTTAAGGGTTATCTTCCCACTGTGTCACAGTGTCACATGGCGGAGAGGATAAGCTTTCTGGTTTTTCTCTTTCTTTCTTCCATCCTTCCTTCCTTCCTTCCTTTTTTTTTGTGAGGCAGGGTCTCGCTCTGTAGCCCAGGCTGGCCTTCGACTCACGGCAATCCACCTGCCTCAGCCTCCCATGTGTTGGGATTATGGGCGTGCACTGCCATGTCCAGTTTGTGGTGCTGGGAATCAAATTCGGGTACTTAGCACTTGATGTAGCACTTGCTAGGCCAAGTGCTTTAACTGCTGAGCCCTTTGTCCAGCCCATTTGGTATTTCTTCTGAGAAGGATGTGAACCCCTTCATGAGGGTCTCAGGACTTCATCTAACCCTAAATGGCTCCCAAACATCTCACATTCCCCAGGGCTCAACATATAAATTTTGGGGGACACAAACATTTGTTCTACAACAATGATGATGTTTATGTTTTAATGATGAATGAAAAATTAAAAAGCAGAGTATAGCACCACATAAAGTGTTACACCATTTAAAGGTCATCCAAAAGATAACAGCACAACAATTTGAATGTATTCAGTGTTATTGAACTGCACATTTAAAAATGATTGAAGTGGCAAGTTTTAGGCAATACACATTTCAGCACAATTTTTAAAAATTCAGTAACAGGCAGGTGCCACACGTCTCTGGTCCCAGCTATTCAGGGGGCTGAGGAAGGAGGATTATAAATTTGAGGTAAGCTTGGACAACTTAACAAGACTCTGTCTCAAAATAAAATATTAACTTAAAATAGGGTTAAGCTAGGTATGGTGGTATATACCTGTAATCCCAGCATTCAGGAGGCTGAGGCAGGAGGACTGCCATGAGTTCAAAGCCAGCCTAGACTACAGTTCAGGAGCTGTTTGGACTACAGAGCAAGACCTTGCCTCAAAAACAGGTTCTAAAATAGTGTTAGGAGCCAGACCTGGTGAAAAAGGCCTGTAATTCCAGTACTAAAGGAGGCTGAGGCAGAAGGTTCACAAGTTTGAGTCCATCCTCCAGAACACAGCAAGACCCTGTCTCAAAATCAAAAACAAAAATGGGCTGGGGATGAAGCTCATGAAGGCCCCGCACTACATCCCCAGTACTACACATACAGAGGCTGAAGATATAGCTCAGTGGTAGAGCACTCCTGAGTTCAATCTCCACAACCTCAAACACCACCACCACTACCACCAGCAAGGCAAGAAAGAATACAAAATTTTAAAAACAAGAAATAATCAAAACCAAAATGCACAAAAAGGTATAAGTGAATCTAAATTCAGCAGTAATCAAAAAGAAGTTAAAGAAAAAAAAAATAGATCAAAGAGATGCACTTTTTGAGAGCTTGCTGGAGGTTTGAGCCGGGGAGCGTGGTTACTCATATATACCCTTGACCACAGAACAGTCCTCCTGTAGTGGGGAAGGGCGTCCTCTTCAACTGAGCACACAGCTTCAGGAGGGATGCACATGGAGAGGTGAGGGAGGAAGGGAGCAAACGCCTAGCTAGCCAGATCAGCTAAATCAACCCTGCTGATCAACAGGACAACAGATGTTGCAGCCAGATTGCCCTCACATCCCTATTTACCATTTTTGAAAGCTCTATCACTCAAGCACATGGAAAAGAACAAAAGGAACAGCTGGGAAAGCTATACTATACAGGTGATGGAGACAAAATCAACTTATGAGAAAAGTATTAATTATAAAAAAGTTATTTCATAATGCTAAAGGGTTTCATTCACCAGGAAGATCAAACTGTTTCTAAAATTGAAAATGTGGAATGTGTCCTCAAAATAAATAATAAAACAAAAATTAAAGCTCTGTGAAGAAACTGATGTGTTACCACCATAGTAGGATACTAACAAAAAGTTCCTGGCTGCTGATTAAGTGGATGAACTAAGAGTCAGAACATACTTCAGTAATATGGTGGATACCCTGAGGTAATGGGGCATGTGCTGAACCTCCATGCAGGGCAGAAGCACATTCTGTCCACTGGGTGTGCACAAGGTCAGGAAGCCTGGCCACCAACTGCAGGGGCTGACGTAATACATACCAAGTTCTCTAACCACAATGCTGGTTAGCCAAAACTTAAGCTAAAAAAAAATAATAAACAACTAGGGAAAAACCCCAAAGTCATGTGCTTGGAAACTGAAAAATCACTTCCAAATAATTTGTGGGACAAAGAATCTTTTTCTTTCTTTCTTTTTTTTTTTCTGTAGTGAGGGTTGACTCCAGCACCTTACATACTTAGGCGAGCACTCTAACCATTGAGATACATTCCCAACCCTGTAAAAGAAATTTAAAAACCCATTAAACTGACTTAAAGTGAAAATACTGCAACCAGCAAGGTAGCACCTGCCTGAAGTACCAGCTACTCAGGAGGCTGAGGCAGGAGAACTGCTGCAGCCCAGGAGTTTGGGGCCATCCCTGAAAACATAAGGAGACCTTGTTCCAAAAACCAGATAAAACAAAGTAACAATACTGTACCTCAGAACTCCCTTGGTGCAACTGAAGTAGGTAGGTCCACAGTGTTAGCCCTAAAAGTTTAAACAAGGTTGAAAATCAATGGGCTAAGTTTACCATTTAAGAAGCTAAAACATGTGAGGCCCTTGGTTCAATCCCTAGTATCATTTAAAAAGAAAGAAAGAAAGAAAGAAAGAAAGAAAGAAAGAAAAGCCAGGTCAGGTGGCACAGGCCTGTAATCCCAGAACTTTGGGAGGCTGAAGTAGGAGGATTTCAAGTCTGAGTCCAGGCTTGTCTCAAATAAACAATAAAAAAGGAGCCAAGAATATAGCTCAGTGTAAAGGCCTAGGGTTCAGTTCCTGGTACTATAAAAATACAGAGAAACATAAAATATACTTTAAGAACAAAGAAAAAACAATAAAGATAAAAGAACTTAATGAACTAGAAAACAGTAACACAGAACAGTAACAACTTTAGGTTTGCTCTCTGAAAATCAACATAATCAAAATTCTACCAAGACAAAGAGAAAAGATACATATAAAGGACAGTATGAATAAAACAGGAGACATAACTACAGATGTTACAAAGATGATGCTACCAATAACTTTATGCTACTCACTATAGTGACTCAAATAAAATGGACCAAATTCCTAGAAATTCCTCAGCCCATACATTGTGCCAACAAAGTATGGGGAAAATAGGCTTAGAAGGGCCTGTGTACAAGGGTGACAGGGCTGAGGACCAGAGTGACACAGCCCCTCAAATCAAGCATCACTCTTGAGAGCATGCTTCATCTTAACCATGAGCCATGCCTAGATGACACCTGATCAGCAGTGGATCCAAGAGTGGCCCCAGCCAGGGAAGCTTCCCTTTCCTTTGACCCTTGACAGGCTGCACACTGGAGGTGGCTTGGTGCAGCACTGTCAGACAGATTGCTAGCAGGCTGCCTGACAGAAGCCAAATTGAATGTCCACCAACACTGGGTCTGTTCTGTCTTGTATGTCTTTAATTAGCACACAGGCAGAACTCTGGCTTTGTCCTCACTTGCTACCTGCAGCCCTTCCAGTGTAAGGGTCTTACTCATACCCTTGGCCCAGGAGTAGGGAACAGTGGTAAGGAGTAACCACTATTTTGCAGGCTCATGAAAATGACACTGAGAGCCCACTGTGACGGTGGCCTTAGACAGCCATCTGTAGCCAAAGTGTTCTTCCTAAGCCAGGGCTGTCAGCTTTGCCCCTGCCTGCCCACCCCTTTCCCAAAGGGCCCGAGTTGTACACAGCACTCCCAAATGCTATCCCGTCACCCAAATGATAGTCAACCAACACCTTCCTCCCCACTCCACCTCACTCAGGGCTCAGTAAAACACAAACAGCACATAAATAAGGTGGCACTGAGGCTCAAGGAGAGAATGTGATGTGACTGTTTAGGTCGCCAGCTACATGACAGAAGGGCAAATCAATGTCAGGGCTACATGGCTCTAAAAGCCTCAGCTTGTTTACTATACTCAAGGTGAAATTGTGCAAGGATGCAAGTGCTTTGCCCAGCCACTGTCCACTGCTCCCAGATCCTGGGCTGCAAGCAAAAGCCAACCCTGGCTAACTCCTGTCACAAAGGAGATCAGTGACAGATCTGAAGTGCAGGCTTAAGTTCAGAAAAGTGGCAGGAATGCAGAGGCTGCATGACTACTACCACTGCTGAGGTCACAGGAAAGGATGGCACCACTGTTGTGCAGCCACTACTGCAGGGTTCCCAGCTCAGGGGTCACACCCTGGCAATGCCCGCATTCCCCAACTATCTTACCAACAGGACCCTGCACGACTAAGGACAGGAATGGCCCAGCTTTCCCTCAGTGTGGCCAAAGAGGTGGCAACAGAAAGCTCTGCTCCAAGAATTGGGGGCAGCACACATTTCCTGACCACTGGCCAAGCTGCCTTCCTTCCACTGATGGGGACCAACAGGCTTTAGAAGACTACCATGTTTCTGTTCCCTCCTCACAGGCTTCTGGCCTCTGCCTACAAAGACTTGTTCCTGGCAGCTTTCTCTCTCCTAGGTCTTAGAATGATAGGCTTGAGGACAGATCTGAACCCCATCTTGCAGCCTACACAAGCCTGTAAGTGAGAAATAAATCACTGGTATGGTAGCCACTGAGCTCCCGAGCTGTGTGTTCTCTAGTAAGAGATGATGGTATAAAGATGGTGATGGAAACTACTAAACAGGCCTGCAAGTTGAGCTATCATGTACATTTGTGTCCTTCTCCTATGTCTTTCTTCCTACCTAAGAGCTGGGTGCAATGGCTTGGACTGCAACTACCACCATGCAACCATAAGGTCACAACTTTGAGGATACACACCATTGAGGGGCCAGAACTCTGGATACTTAATGAGCCATCACAGTGCCCATGGACAGCCTACCTCCAGCTTCATGGTACATGGTACATGATAAACAAGTACAAGGCCCTATGCTCATTTTTAGCATAAGGTCCACCTGCTTCCTACCCAAGATAGAAATAACAGAGAATTCTTTTTACAAAAAAAGTAGAAAGATGGTCAAAAGCCAAAACAGAAACAAAAAGGCCAATGATGTGTACATGATGTGTACATAATACACTACAATGTGGGGTTTCCTCACTACACTGTTTTGCCTCTCTCTCTCTCTCTCTCTCTCTCTCTCTCTCTCTCTCTCTCTCTCAAGACAGGGCCTCGCTTTGTGTCTGGGCTGGTCCTGAACTCACTATGTAGCCCAGGCTGGCCTTGAACCCATGGCACTCTTCCTCCCTCAGCCTCGTTAGGGCTGGGGTTACAGGCATGTGCCACCATGCCCAGAGAGTACATGGTCCCTGAATTGAACTCAGGGACTCGCACTTGCTAGGCAAATGCTTTAACCACTGAGCTATACCCTCAGTACCCTTTGAACTGTTTTTAAGCGAATTCGAGAGACAAAACTAAACCCAGCTAACTCCAACACATATGCCTTCCTTGTGGTAAGTTCCCAGCATTATTTAATCAAAGAAAACTTGGCTGATTGTGAAAATCTAAAAACACTTAGCTAAAATAAGTAGTGACACAAGACAGGATGCTCTGGTACCAGGTTCTTTTCCTTTCCAATCTGACCACAGCCATGTCTTCCCAGACACAGCTACCAGAGGTGGCCTGAGCAGCTGAGGCCCACTAAGAGAACAAGGACATGCGCCCAGCTGCCAGGGACTGTTAAGGTGTAGTGGTAGGTTCCAGAGGATAAGCCAGAAATGCTGCCCTCTGCAGTGTACAACTCTAGGGAGGAGCCATATGCCAGGAAGGGGCTGCAACAGATGTCTGCAGGGGGTGGCCAGGGACTAGGCACAGTACCAGTCTGCTTAGTAATCAGTTCCTAAGGCTCCACCAGTGAGATGGAAAACTACAGAGGCTGTTCTCATGGGTGCTTTAAGTAGACATCTGTTGTGAAAACATAAATGTTGTTAGAAAAATATAAGGCCACAGACTGCAAAGGCACCTGACAGCCTTTAAAATTCCCTTCTCTTGTTTCACAAAGATGCACAGGGAAAGTATGCCATTAAATGATACAGTCATAAAGGAAGCATGTTTAAGAGGAGGCACAAATGTGTGGCTGCCATACTCACTGATCTGTTCTATGTTTTGGGTAACTGCAAAGCCTCCAGCAGTTATGTCTAACTCCGCATACCTGCCAGTCTGGATCCTCTGACTCATGGCTACAGGTATGAGGAACTGCAAATGATCCCACTGCTTGTACCCACGTGGAAGCTGCAAAGCCAAATGGCAGAGCAGGCTACATTCTAGTCCATCCTGCCACTGCAGGCCAAAGCCTCAGGGTGAGGGCCCATTCCAAGTGCTGGAGAGATAGAGGTAAAGAGGCAAAAAACAAAACAAAAGAAAACAAAACAAAAGAAAACACCCAACCAACCTCTGGTTTGGGAGGGCTTGGGATTTAGCTTAATGTAAAGTGCATGCTCAAGTGTGAGCCTCTGGGCATGCAGTGAGATCCTGATATAGTCCTCAGCAACCAAAAAAAAAAAAAAAAAAAAAAAAAAAAAAAAAAAAAAAAAAAGGCAAAAAACCCTCTGCCCTCATAGGCTTAGATTCTAGTGTGAACTGGGGAGAGCACAGATGCACAGATGAAAACAACCAGGAAAGCAGCCCCTAGCAGATAGTGACAGGAGCTAGGCTAGGCAGAGATGGTTGATGGCTGCATTTGATGTTCAGGATTGTGGTCAGGGAGGGACACACTGCAAAGGTGACATTTAAGCAGACATGAAGGAGACCATCAAGGGAGCTGTGCAACCCTGGGTCAAAAAGCAGAGCAGGGGCCGGGGCCAGGGCCAAGGTCCAGGGGCAGGGGCATGCTGTGGGGAACGAGGAGGATAGTAGTAGATGAGCCATAGGAGGGTGGCCATAGTGGCCATCATGTTGGGCTCCATAGGCCACTGAAAGAACCTGGGCTGGGCTCCATAGGCCACTGAAAGAACCTGGGCTGAGACTGGAGGGTTCTAAAGAGTACCCTAGAAAGAGACACATGTGGTAGGGCTACAAAGTTACAGGGAGCAAGTGCAGAGGCAAGCAGAGAGTGTGCTGGGAACCTGTTAGTGGCCACTGAATCCATCTTACTGGCAGACTGGCCAGAGCTATGGACAAGCAGGATGGGTAACTAGCACTGGGCTGCTGGACCAGGAGAGAAAAATGGAGCAAAGAAGGCATGTAGCAGACATAGTGACCTGGTCAGCTTGGGACAACCACATGGAAAACAGTGGCTTGTGGGAAGTAGGGGAGGCAGAACTTGAGAGGGAGGGCCTCCCTCATCATATGTGGAAAGAGGAAGGCACATGAGGTAGCATTCATAGAGTTGCCCAGGGAGTCCCAGGGACCCAACACCACACATCCTTTTAAAGGTGCTCAGGTGACATTGTGAATCAAATAGCCAACAGGTCTAGTAGTTTCTGCTCAGCAGAAGTGACAGTTCAGGTACACAGTCAGTTATATATACTGCTGAAACAGGGCAGCCAGGGTGGGCCCCATGGAACAGGCATGTATCAGTGCTGAGACTCAAGGGACAAAAGAATGACTCCTGTGGAGAGTGGGGTCAAATGATGCTGACAGGTCCAGGATGAGGACAGCGACAACTGGCCTTGGTTTTAATGGCTGTCATTGGAGACTTTATAGAGCATGCTGGATCATGGCAGCAAAGAGCTCAGGAGGTGACATTAAAGGATGGGAGTTTGGCTGGTGCAAGATGGGAGAAGAGATGGGAGAAGGAGCAGCAGGTGTCTGGGAACACAGTCCCTCACAGGAGAGTAGTCGGGGCCAGGGCTCCATGCTGGCAGGAAGGCAGCATAGCCAGAGCACTGGAGCCATCCGGCAGCTTGTCAGCCAGGCATCAGGAAACTCCTGGATGATGAGGCGGTGCTTAGACAGCCAGGCCAGAGAAAAAAACAGGCTACATGGATCCCATATAGGGAAAGGAAGAGTGGAGTGGGTCAGGGGCAACAGGATCTACTCAGGCAGTGATGAAAAAGATGACAGCATGAAGGCTGGTCACTATGAGTGTTGACTCCGAGAAAGAAGAAAAGGCAAGACATGCCTTCAGGACACAGACATCTTGAAACAGTTGTCTTCAAGAGTAGAACCGGATCATCCTGCTTTTGAAGTATTTTGTTTCTGTGTCGAGCTACAGAAAAAGTACAACATAGATTTTGTAGTGACTAGGGATGGCAGTCCTGCAGCTACCTTGGAACTATGGAAACCAGCCAGGAGCTACAGGAGCATCACCAGGAGCATGGCTTGGGACAGTGTAAGTATCAGGAAGATTTGAGACCACACTTATGGGGTTGCCTACTGTCACAGCCTGGGGTTGGCACATGGGGCTTGGCATGCGCCCTTTGATCTGGGACATGGACAGCCTTCTTCAGTGGCTTCATGGTAGGCTGATACTGGATGTTCACATCTTAAGTCAAGACAGGTGAATGAGACCTTACTGGGAAGAACGGTCTTTGTTGATGTAACTGAGGGATGCCTGGATGATGACATCCTGGATTTAGGGTGGCCCCTCACTCAAAAGCAGGCAGCCAGTGAAGACAGATATAAAGAAGGCCACAGAACAAAGCACAGATTGCAGCAATGTGATTAAAACCTGAGGAGAATCTAGGACTGCCAGATGGCCACCAGAAGACAGAAGAGACAAGAAGATCCCCTGCTATGATTCCTAGTGAGAGTGGGACCCTGAAGCACCTCAATTTCAAATCCTGGGTCCCTAGTCTGTGCAAAACATGATGCCATGAGCCTAAGCCACATGGTCTGGGGCATTTGATTCGACTGTCCTGAGCTCAAGTTCACCCACTGCCAAGGGAGCCCTAATTCTCAATGGACTTCTAGGCTCTGTCTTTACTAGAGAATGTATCTGCCGCTGTGCCACTCTCCTACATCTGTTCTATAAGCCAGGATTCACAACCCCACCCCTACTTCGCTTGTTCTCATAAAACTTTTTTGAGGGGAGCACTCAACACTCTAATGTGACTTTTGTTTCCCCCTTACCATCAACTAAGTTCATCACACTAAAGGTAGTTCTTGCTAATTTTTAGATAGAAATAGATTGTGTTATTACTGGCTTAAAATCTTTTACTAGAATAGAGATAGGAAATGTCTGGCCTACAAAATAATTTGGTATGGTCTGGCCAGACCCTCACAGAGAGAAGTGTCAGCCATCACATCAGGGGTGAGTTAATGAAATGTTTTACCAAATACAACTGGCTAATTTTTAAAGTTGATAAATTTTCTATGGCCTATAAATGGTGTCATAAATATACAAGTGGTCTTTGGCAGAAAAAAAGTTTCCCACCACTGCCTAAAGGATGGTCACAATTTGACCCCTGAGTACACAAAGCTCAAAGAAATAGAACTACAGACATAGAAAATATAAATCTCTAGCAGAGGTGTTGGCAGAAAGGGACTTGCAAACCATTGGATAAGGTGTTTAGCAAACTTTTAGATGCTGGAAGTAGGAAGGGCAATGATGACCATGGAATATAGTGGAATATAAAGGCATCAAGAGCGTAGGTAACTGCCAGAACCCACAGAAACCCCAGATCAGTCCAGACAGGGTGAGCAGTGTCCCTCCAACTCTCAGGTACACAAAAATCACCTGGCAGGCTTGTCAACTGCAAGCTCCTAATCTAGCAGGACTGGGGTAGAGCATATTCAGCAGCTCTCAGGTGACACTGATGCTACTGCAGCTGCTCAGCAGAGTACACAGGGAGTGACACTCCTGCTGAGAAATGAAAGGACTTTGTCTAAAATCAACGCACAGGACCTCTCCTTTCCTCCTTATAGGCTCCTGAAGTGGCTGATGATAGTCTCCTCTGGCCTCCAAGGGTCCATATGATAGGGGTGACCCTGTCTATTTCCCCCTAGAGCCATGACTGCTGGGCAACCTGCCCTGCTCTCCATGTTCCTCCGCCCCCAGCCCCCAACCCCCACGTGGGGAGCAGGAACAATCCCCAAGGATGAGGGTGACTGCCGCCTCACCAGCCCACTCTCCCTCCCCAGTGGCTCTCAGGGGAGAGGAAGGGCAGAGCTGTGAATAGAAAGCAATTCTGTCCCTGCAAGAAACAGACAATATTCTGAGAAAAATCCTAGAAGATAATACAGCCATAAAGCCAGAAGAGAAACACCCATTAACATGAAAGAAGCAGATGATAAAAGTTTGGAGATGAAAAATGGGTTCAGGGGCTGGAGAAATGGCTCCAGCAAGTGCAAAGTCAACCACTAAGTACCCAAGTTCGATTCCCCAGCACCACGTAAGCTGGGTGGGGTGACACATGCCTGTAATCCCAGCACTTGGGAGGCTGAGGCAGGAGGACTGTCTTGAGTCCAAGGCTAGCCTGGGTTCCACAGTGAGTTCAGGACCAGCCTGGGCTACAGAGAAAGACCTTGTCTCAAAAAAAAAAAAAAAAAAAAAAGGGTCACTATAAATACAAAATAGCTCATGTACTAGGTTTCAGTGTGGCACTGCTTACGTGAGGAAATGACTGAAAAGGACCCAAATGTCCATCCACGGGGAACAGCTGGGCTATAAAAGCCTTGCTCATACATACAAGGAAGTATACCATGAAGCCAGAAAGAACAAGGACTTTGGGAGAGTTCCACATGGGCAGGAGGGAGGCCCTCCCCCGCCTGAGTTCTATCAGAAAGCAGTGGAAGCAGTCGGAAACCAAGATGCAGCCCAGAATACCCAATATAGTGGCATTTCCTGTAAGAGAAGGGAAAAAGAATACATATATTCATTGTCTTGTTTTTGCAAAGGAAACACTCATGGGATGAGCATGACACTAATAAAAAGTTACCTACAAGGAAAGGAGAAGAGAAAAAGGATCAAGGGAGAGACATTAAATTAGGCTTGACTTTTCAATCATCAAAATACACAATCAAACAATAAAGAGAGGAAAAAAACAAACTTGAAAACCTAAATGTATATCAAATTGACAGCACAATCTACAAAGAATCATTCCAAAGTGACTTCTTTTTTTCCCAAGTGATTTCTTCCAACATATAGAGAAAAATTTCAAACATGGAAAAAAAGAAGAGAACACTTATATATTTATATTTGTCTTAGTCACTTTCTCACTGCTGGCACACAATGCCTGACACCCATAACTTAGGGGAGATAAGATTTTAGCTCATAGCTCAGACGTCTCATTCCATGCATGGTCAGCTGGCAATGGCAACATGGCAGAAAACAGCTGCTCACAGCACCACCAGAGGAATGAACAGGGGTTGGAGAGAAGCTGGGACAAGAGTATATCCTTCCAGGCCACACTCTTAGTGATTCCTCCCTTCTGACCAGGTCCTACCTCCTAACAGTATGTGAAATCCACTGATAACCTAACATCCAAATAGATGAGGCTTTGGAGATTCCAGATCCAAACCAAAACAATAGTCACACTTACAGTCTACCATTGTTAACATCCTCAATCCATCTGGTTTTGGATGCATTTAAGATTCCCGTATCAGTCCACTCACTCTACCCCTGAATACTTCCAGCGTGCATGGAACTAAGCTAAACTTCATTTTCTTTTCTTAGGTAAAATTTACATCCAGTGAAATGCACAAATATTAAATGTATCATTTGATGAGTTTGGTCAAGTGGCCACAGTTGTATAAAGCAAACCTTTATTTTAAGACAGATATAGGGTATGGGAATGTAGTTCATGAAGCAGTGCAAAGCTCTGGGTTTAATTCCCCAGCACCACATAAAGACTAACCAGGCATATTGGCACATGCTTTTAATCCCAGCACTGAGGCTGAGGCAGAAGGACTGTCCTAAGTTTGAGGCCAGCACAGGCTGCAGAATGAGTTCAAAACCATTCTGGACTAGAGCAAGATCCTGCCTTCAAAAAAAAAAATATGTAACCATGGCTATGGAAACTTTCCTGGCCCCCCTTCTAAGTTAGCCCCACCCCAAATTCTCAGCATCAGGGGTCTTACCTAGTAACTTTGGCCATTCAAATGAAGGTGCACTAGTACCTCACTGTAGTTGTAATTTGCATTTCTCTGATAAGCAATGTCAAATACATTTGAGTGGGTATACAAGCAACTTGTCACTCATACACCTTCCCTGGTGAGGTATCTATTAAAAATTTTTCCCTTTTTAAAAACTTAGGGTTTTTAAAATTATTTAATCTTAGACTTTGTGTGTGTGTGTGATAATGGCACTGAATACATCCCCAGCCTTTTTTTCCAATATGTATTGCATTTTTCTCCCATTTTTGCTGTCTTTTCACATTTTATTAGTATATACATATGTAATACATAATGCTTACATTGATCTTATTTTGTGCATATACATATCGTGGCAAAATTATAAACCCTACCCCTGTCCCTCCGTCCCTTCCCCATTAGTTCCCATTATTCCCCTCAATTAGTTCTATGAAATGACTGTGTTTGAAACCATTTGATAATTAACTTTCTGCATCCGGCTCACTTCATTGAGCATGATGGGTCTCCAGTTGCATCCATTTACCTATAAAAATGCTTCAAATCTCTCTTTCCAGATGAGTAGTATTCTACTGTATATAAATACCACAATTTATGTATCCATTGGTCTGTTGATGGGTATTTTGGTGTCTTCCACATTTTAGCTATTGTTAGTTGTGCTGTTATGAACATGGATACACATGTACCTCTGTCATGTTTTTAACTTTTTTGGAAAAATTCCCAGACTTACTGCTGAATCGAAGGGGATATTTATTTCCAACGTTTTGAGAAACTTTCATACTACTTTCCATAGTGGTTGTACCAGTTTACATTCTCATCAGCAGTGGGAGAGGGATCCTTTTCCCCCTCAGCATCAACAGCATGACTGCTGTTTGAGTTCTTGATATATGCCATTTTCTCTGGGTTTAGATAGTACCGTAGTGATGTTTTGATTTGCATTTCTGTAATGGCTAAGGATGTCAAACATCTTTTCATGTATTTACTGCCTACTTGAACTTCATCTGAGAACTGCCTATTCATTTCCTTTGCCCATTTTTTAATAGAATCTTTCATTTTGAGGGGCTTATTTTTCTTCAGTTCTTTTCATATTCCTAGTTATGAGCCTTTTTGTGATTTGGATCTGGAATGTCCCCCAAAGTCTCATGTATTTAAATGTTATGGATTGTCTATGGAATCATACACTGTTAGGAGATTGGGGCCTGAACTGGAAAGGTGGATTACAGGTATGTAATGGGAGCTTACTATACCTTCCACACCTGAAAGCATATATATAATCTGTTACCCTTCTCTGGGGAGAGATTGGACTTGATGAGACTTGGCTTCCTGTCTGCAGTGCCATGAGGAGCTGCCTCCACCTCTGCCATGTACTTCCACTGCTGCTGGCTGCTCCGGATTGGACTGTGACCTTCTGAAACTATGAGCTAAAATAAACCCCCAGATTTGTAGATACTGGGTACTGAGTAACAGCAATGAAAAAGTAACTAAAACAAGCCTCCTACCTGAGGTATATGTGGTGAATATTTTTCCCCATTCTTGTTCTCTCTTTAACCTGTTGGTAATTTCCTTTGCTGTGCAGAAACTTTTGAATTTGATACAGTCCCATTTGTTAATTCTGGGGACTATTTCTTTTGCTTTTGGGGTCTTGTTAAGAAAGTCTTTGCCTACACCCGTATCTTTTAGATTTTTGCCTCATTTGTCTACTAGACAGTTCAGTGTTTCAGTTTTAATATCTAGGTCTTTGACCCACTTTGATTTAATTTTTGGTGCACAGTGACACGTGTGTGTCTAGATTCATTCTTCTGTATGTGGACTGTCTATGGAACCATGTGCTGTTAGGAGATTGTGGCCTGGTCTGGAGGGGTGGATTACAGGTGTGTAATGGGGGCTTACCATATCTTCCACACCTGGAGGCATATATAATTTACCCAGTACTATTTGTGGAAGAGGCTGTCCTTTTTCCAGTGTATGCTTTTGGATCCTTTATCAAAGATCAGGAAGCTGAGAATATCTGAGCTTGTCTCTGCATCCTCAGTTCTGTTCCATTGGTCAACCTGTCTATGCCAGGACCATATAGTTTTTATAACTATTGCTTTGTGGTATAGCCTAATGTCTGGAATCGTAATGCCTCCTGCCTTTGTCTTGTTACTCAGGATTGCTTTGGCTATTCTAGGCCTCCTTTAGTTCCATATGAATTTAAGGATTGTTTTTCAAGCTCTGTGAAAAAAGTTATTGGTATTTTGATAGAAATTACTTCAAATCTGTATATGAGTTTGAGTAATACAGTCGTTTTGACTATATTAATTCTGCCTATCCACGAATAGGGTGTCTTAGTTACCTTTGCATTGCTGTGACTCAATACCCGACATCCATAAATTTGGGAGAGGAAAGGTTTATTTTAGCTCTCAGTTTCAGAAGGTCACAGTCCATTCGGGGCGGCTGGCAGCAATGGAAGTACATGGCAGAGACAGAGGTGGAGCCAGCTTCTCATGACATCACAGACAGGAATTCAAGTCAAGGCCAAGTTGAGACTAGTCCTTGGAGGAAGGCAGAAAGCAGCTGATATATCCTTCCAGGTCTCATGCCAGTGATCAGCTCCTTCTGGATCCAGGTGTGGAAGGTGTGGTAAATCCCCACTACATGCCTATAATCCAACTCACATGCCTGTAATCCACCCCTCCAGACTAGGCCCCAATCTCCCAACAGTACATGGTTCCATAGACAATCTATAACATTCAAATACATGAGACTTTCTGGGGACATTCCAGATCCAAACCACAATACAGGGGATATCTTTCCATTTTCTGATGTCTTCAAATTCTTTCTTCAGTGTAATAGTTTTCTTTTTATCGGTGCTTCATTTCCTGGGTTAGGTTTACTCCTAGGTATTTCATTTTTTTGTTGGGATATTGATATGGAATTATTCTTCTGAGCTCTTTCAGTAAGTTCACTGTTAGTGTAGAGAAATGTTATCGATTTTTTAGTATTGATTTTATAGCCTGTAATTTGACTGAATTTGCTTATTGTTTTCAAGTTTCATAGTGGAGTTTTTGGGTCTTCTATGTAGATAATCATATCTTTTTGAGAGAGAGATAGATATGGGGGAAGAGTTGCTCTGTAACCCAGGCTGGTCTAGAACTCACTGGTGTAGCTCAGGCTGGCCTTGGACTCAAGACAATCCACTTGCCTCAGCTGCCTGAGTGCTGGGATTAGAGGCATGCACCACCACATTCAGCTTTATGTGGTGCTGGGGAATCAAATTCAGGGCCTGCTCTTTGCAAGGCAAGCACTTTGACCCCTGTGCCATATATCTCCAGCCCCCTAGATAATCGTATCATCTGCAAATTAAGGATAGTTTGACTTCCTCCTTTCTGGTGCTTTATTCCTTTTATTTCACTTTCTTGCCTGAATGCTACGTTGAGGGTTTCAAGGACTATGTAGGAGTGGTAAAAGCGGACAGTTCTGTTGTGTTTCCTGATTTAAGGGGGAATGCTTTCAATTTCTCCCCATTTACTATATTTTCAGTAGATTTGGCATATGTGGCTTCTATCAGTTTGAGATCAGGCCCTTCTACATCTATTTTCCTCAGGGTTTTTATCATGAATGGATGCTGGATTTTATCAAAGGCATTTTTCTGTGTCAATTGAAATGATCATGTCGCTTTTGTTCTTGCTTTTGTTACTGTGCTGTATAACACTGATTTATTTACAAATGCTGAACCAGCTTTGCATCCCAGGAATGAAGCCGACTTGATCATGGTGTATGATCTCTCTAATTACATGCTGGATTCTATTTGCCAGAATCTTACTGAGAATTTCTGCATCTATATTCATTAAGGAGATTGGTCTAAAATTTTCCTTCTTGGTTCAGTCTTTGATTTTGGGACTAAAGTGATGCTAACCTCCAGAAATGAGTTTCGTAGTGTTATTTCTTTTTCAACTTCATGGAACAGTTTGAGAAGCACTGGAGTCAGTTCTTCCCTGATGTACTGAAAAAGTTCTGCTGTGAATCCATCTGGTCCTGGACTTTTCTTTGTGGGTAGAGACTTTATTACTGCTTCAATTTCTGTATGTGTAATGAGGCTATTTAAGGTTTTTATGTCTTCTTGGTTCAATTTTGGTATTTTGTATGTATTTACAAAGTCCACTTCTTCATAGTTCTCTAATTTGTTTGAATATAAGTGTTTGAAATAGTTCCTTATAAATTTTCTGAATTTCTATGTTATCTGTTGTAATTTCATCCTTTTCATATCTAATTGCACTGATGTGTTTTTTTCTTTCCTTCTTTTGGTTAGTTTAGCTAAAGCTTTATCAATCTTGTTTATTCTTTCAAAGAACCAGCTCTTTGATTCATTGATTTTTGGTATTTTTCTTTTAGTTTCAATTTCATTAAGATCTAGTCTAATTTCTTCTACTACTTTTTGATTTAAATTGTTCGTGTTTCTCTGAGGTGCTTCATTAGAATGCTTATTTGAGAATAATGTGTGCATTCATGGCTATAAATTTCCCTCTTAGGACCACTTTCATTGTGTCCCATAGGTTCTGGTATGATGTGCTTCCTTCATCGTTTACCTCTGGAATTTTTTGATTTCTTCCTTGATTTCTTGTGTAATCCATTGTTTGTTCAGTAGTAAGTTATTTAGTCTCCATGCATTTGTATATTTTCTGTTGTTTCTTTTGCTGTTAACTGCCAGTTTTATTGCACTATGGTCAGAGAATAAGCAAGGAATTATTTAAACTCCTTTGTACGTATTTCAACATGTTTTATGATCTGTAATAGAGTCTATTTTAGGAAATGTCCCATGTGCTGCAGAGAAGTGTATTCTCTTCAAGTAGGATGGAACACTATACGTAAGTATCTGTTAAGTCCAAGCTTTCCATAATGTCATTAACTGTAGTATTTCTTTGTGGATTTTTTGTCTAGTTAACCTATCTGTGATAGTGGAATATTGAAGTCTCCTACTAAGATTACATCAGGACCTACATGTTCTTTCATGTCTAATATTTGTTTTATATAACTGGAAGCATATATACTAAGGACTGTGATTTCTTCCTGTTGTATTGTTTCCTTAACTGGTATATAGTGTCTATCTTTGTCTCTCCTGATCTCTTTTGAAGTCTGATGTGTCTGTGAATAGTACAGCTACTCCTGCTTGTTTCTTAGGTCCCACTGCATGGAACATTAAAATTCTCCACTTGATTTTTAGTCTGTATGTTTCCTTATGGGTAAAGTGTGTCTCTTGTAAACAGCTAATTGTGGGCTTTTGTTGTTTGATCAAGCTGCCAGTCTGTGTCTTTTGATAGGCAAGTTAAGACCATTAACAGTCGGGGTTATTATGGAGATATATTTGCTATGTCTTGTCATCTTTATGATGATGTTATTATTTGCCTGATCAACTCTCTTGTCTGCTCATTCTCTTCTTTCTGTTGTTTCCTTTTCTCTGCAGACTTCAGTACTGTTGTTTTCCCTTTCTCTAAGGTTCCTTTAAGTATTTTCTGCAATGCTAGTCTGGTAGATGTGAATTTCTTTAGGTTTTCTTTATCATGAAAAAATATTTAATTCCTCTATTTTGAGAGATAACTTTGCTGGATATAGCAGTCTGTGTTGGCACTTCCACTTTCTTAGTATTTGGATGATATTGCTCCATGATCTCCTGTCTTTTAGGTTTACTGTTGAGAAATCTACAGTTATCCTAATGGGCTTGTCTTTGTAAGTCACCTGCTGATTTTCTCTTACACTTTTAATATTCTCTCTGTGTTGAGTCTCTCTGATTTTAATTATCATGTGTCACAGGGATGTTCTTTTCTGATCAAAGTTGTTTGGAGTTGTATATGCCTATGGTAGTTCATTTCTTTCCTTAGATTTGGAAAATTTTCTTCCATAATTTCATTGAACATTTCCTCTAAACTTTTTGTTCTCTCCTTAGTTTGCTCCTGCACTCCCATAATTTTGAGACTGTTTCTCTTTGAGTCGTCTAATAGCTGTTGTAGCCAGTCTCTTTCCTTTTTTTTTTTTTTTTTTTTTTTTTTTTTTTTTTTTTTTTTTTTTTTTTTTTTTTTTTTTTTTTTTTTTTTTTTTTTTTTTTTTTTTTTTTTTTTTTTTTTTTTTTTTTTTTTTTTTTTTTTTTTTTTTTTTTTTTTTTTTTTTTTTTTTTTTTTTTTTTGTTTTACGGTCTTCATTGACCATATGTTCTACTTTATCAACGTTATCTTCAAGATTTGATAAACTCTACTTAATGTGTTTAATCTGGTTACTTATTTTTTCCTATGAGTTTTTTATTTCTTGGAGATCAGTTTTCATTGTTTCTATACCTCTGCTGAATTGTTTCCTAATTTCTTAAACTGCCTTCATT
The DNA here is from genome assembly GCA_004027205.1 of Ctenodactylus gundi. Taxonomy (NCBI): domain Eukaryota; kingdom Metazoa; phylum Chordata; class Mammalia; order Rodentia; family Ctenodactylidae; genus Ctenodactylus; species Ctenodactylus gundi. The sequence goes on along the minus strand of PVKB01003595.1, from coordinate 160,840 downwards.
ATTTGTCTATTTATTTCCTTGAACTTCTTATCAATGGTTTTTTCTAGTCCTTGTATGCCTGCTTTGAGCTCTCTGTATATCTCTTTTATGTCTTGTGTACTCTCTTCTGGGCCCAGAAATGATCAACTTTATTTGCTATTTGTTGGTTCTGCTATTTCAAGATCCCTAGTATCAGTTTCTGGAGTGTTGGCCCTTTCTGTCAATGATTTAGAACCTTATTTCTCCATGGTTCTGTTTCAGTGAGTAGAAGTTCAGGTATTGCTGATGAACTCTTTCTATTCCAGAGGTTCATTTACTGGATTTCCCTTAAATGTTATCTGGAGTTTGTTTCAATTTTAGAATTTATAACCGATTTCAATTTATTTAACTATTAATTTTGAAGGCATTCTCAATGTCCAGCCTTTTGTTGAGACCTTCATCTCCTACACTCTTTCGTACAGAAGAAATAGAATACAGAACTATATATGGTCCACAGCCAGAATGTTTGTTAGCATGTATGGAGGTCTTTAGCAATATTAACATCCAAACTTTGAATAAAGATTAACATTTATAATACTATCCAATATTAATATAACTCACTGGCAGAACCTAGTAGCTAAATTAACACTATAACCACTCTACCCATAACATTAATAGGTGCAATATACCCTCACTATATATCTAACTTAACCTATTGTTGACTTACTAAAGTGTACCATTGATATCAGTAATATAACCCAGACAGTAAAAAAAAGCCTTAGGTATACAACAGAACACAGAGGAGTATTCCCATGCTAGTGAGTGGTCTGTCAGTGCTCCTTCCCCAGTAGGAGAGCAACAGATAGAGAAGAGCACTCTAAGCAAAATTCAGATGAGTCAGGGAGAAATGGGAGCAAAGAAGAGTGTTGTTTCTAATCTGTAGAAATATTTGTGAAACTATCCTTAGTTAATCAAGAGGGGGAGAGATTCAGGAACTATCAGATAAAGACAGAAGGAGGTGGAAAGAAAGGGGAGGAAAGGGGACATGAACACTAGGAGGAAAAGAAGAGAGAAAAAAGAAACAAAGAACATACAAACAAGTAGAGAAGAAAATATTAAGGAAACTTGGCCAATTTCAGCAAAAGTTAAGAACCTAAACCAAAAAACACAAAGAACAAAGCACCACTACCACCACCAAAACCCAACAGAACACAAATCAAAACACAGACTATCAGAATAAAAAATCAGCTACCCTCCTGTATTATTTGGATGTAAACATTTGAAGGTGCTGGGTCTCCCAATCTGGTAAATTCTTATCAGCTGCTGATTGTGTGGGTTTCCTCTTTGTCCTTGTATTGCTTCCAGCTGGTCCTGGTGGCCTCTAGATGGATGGGTGGGCCCAGCAGGGCCTGATGCTGAGATACAGCACAACACCCGACAGATGTGGGCCTCGGGTGACCTCTGGGTGGGTCTGGCACAGTACTGGATGGATCTAGGCCTGGGCCTGGGATATCGTCAGGGCAGGCCCACAGAGTCACATGAGTGTCAGGGGCTTGGGAATGACTCTGGGAGCATCAGGCACAGCCCAGGATAGCCCTAGGCCTAGGATAGCTTCTGGGTGGGTCCAAGGAGACACATTATCATCTATGGCCTGGGATGGCTTCCAGGCAGGTCAGCAGCGGTGTGTGAGGGCCCACAAGAATTCAGGGCATGGGAAGGACTCCTGGTATGTCTGGTGCCCCCAACCCTTTTTAAGACCTAGTTTCAGTGAGTCACTCAGTTGCCCAGGCTGGCCTGAAATTTGTGATCCTCCTGCCTCAGCCTCCCAGGGTTGTGATTGCAAGGCAGTACCACCACATCTACTTTCTACAGGTATTCTTTGTATATTTTGGATACAAGTCCTTTATCAGATACATGACTATTTATTCTATATCTGGTCTACTTTTACTTTTTTATTCCTATGTTGCTGTTGTTGGTTTCTTTTCTTTTCTTTCTTTTTTTTTTTTTTTTTACACTTGGGATTGAACTCAAGTTCCTGCACAAACTAGGCTAATACTTAACACTGTGGTATATCCCAAGCCCCTTTATAAACTTTGAGATGCAGTCTTCTTAAGTTGCCCAGGTTGTTGAGATTATAGGCACATGCCACCATTCCCAGCTTCATTTCCTTAATGGTATATCTTTTGAGAAGCCAAACTTTTAAACTTTAGTGAAGGCTGAATTTTTGTTTTCTTATAGTTACTGTTTTATAGCCTAAGAAATCTTTATCTATGTTCAGGTTTTAAAGACACTGTGTTTTTTCCTAGAAGTTTACTCAGAACAATCCACCTGCCTCAGCCTCCTGAGTGCTGGGATTACAGCACATGCACTACCAAGCCCAGCTTTATGTGGTGCTGGGGAATTGAACTCAGGGCCTTGCACTTGCAAGGCAAGTGCTTTAATCACTGTGCCATTCCTCCAGCCTCTTAGGTTTTTAAAACACTTAGATGCATGATCAATTTTGCATTTTTTTTTCCTGAGGTGCTAGGGATGGAACTCAAGGCCTTGTGTATGCTAAGCAAGTGCTCTGTCACTAAGCTACAGCCTCAGTCCAATCTTGAATTAGTTTTTATATATTGTGAAGTAGTGTTACAGGTTATACGAAGTCCTCTTATAAAAATGTTGAAGTCCTAACCTATAATACCTCTGAATATGCCCTTATTTGGAAATATGCTTGATACAAATGAAGAGATAAGGTGAAGTCACACTGCCTCAGTCTCCTGAACTGTTAGGATCACAAGCCTGCACCACAGGGCCCACCTAACTGGTGTTTTTGTAAGATGCCACATAAAGAGAAAGACATATGAAGAATGCTGTGTGGCAGTGGTTACAGATACTAGACATCTGCAATTATAAGCCAAGAAATGGCAAAAATTGCCACTGCCCAGCAGAAGTTAAGAAGATGACAGACGGATTTCTCTGTAGCTTTCATAGGAGGCATGATCCTGCTAAAATTGTTTTGGATGTCTAGCTTCCAGATCTGAGGGTTGGGGGGAGAGAATAAGTGTGTCTTATTTTAAGCCATCTACCTGGTGATATTCTGCTAAGGTAGCCCCAGGAAATTTACATGGATGGGTAGGATCAAGTTTAACTTCTAAGTGGTACGGCTGTCAGTGGTATTACCCAGCACCAGACTTTCCCCCACTGGGCTATTCCAGTGATGGTTAGAAATCAAATGACTATAGGGCTGGAGGTATATTTTGGTGGTAGAACACATGTCTAGCATAAACCAGAATGCAAAAAAAAAAAAAAGAAAGAAAGAAAGAAAGAAAGAAAGAAAAAAAGAAAAAAGTAAAGGAAAAATCAAATGACTATAGAAGTATGTCAATTCCTGGGCTCTATTATATTTTACCATGTGGTTATCCTGACACCAGTACCAGGCATTTTGCTTACTGTAGATTTGCATTCCAAAGTCATGTGAGTTCTTTACTTCTGTTCTTTTCCAAGATTATTTTGGAGATTTTGGATCTGTGCATTTTAGAATCAGCTTGTCAATTTCTGCAAAAAGCCTATAGCCTATGAGTGAGAATATTTTGAATCTACTGGTCAGTGGAGGAAGAGGTGTCTCTAAAGATATTTATTTAGGTCATTTTCTCACCTATATTCTTACTTTCAGTGTCTAGATTTTGTACATTTCTCTTAATTTTAATTTTTGGTAAAAAAAATTCACATGACATAAAATTAAACACTTTTTGGTAAATACATGAATTCCAAATTCTGAAACACATTAGAACCATGGGGTTTGGGGAATTAGTGAGCATCTATGTCCACCCTTTTTTCGGAGGTTCACTCCTTTTCTATCTGACCTTTGCTTCTCTTTCTACCCTGCCACTCATGCCGGGGCCTTTTTATGTTATTATTTTTGTGCATTTCACAAGAAGGATACTCATTTATAGTCAGTCTTCGGTGCTTGGTCCATTTCACTGAGCATTATTGACTCTAGGTGGCCCTATTTTCGTTCAAATGCTTCATATCTGCCTTTCTTTGTGGCTGCATAGTATTCCACTATTACAGGTACCACAACTTCTTCAACCATTCCTCTATGGATGGGCAGGTAGGTTGCTTCCAGGATTTGGCTATTAAGAATTGTGTTGCTGTAAACATGGATACACATGTGTCTTTTTGGTGTGTTGACTTTCTTTCTTTTGGGAATATGCCCACTAGGGCAGTGGCTGGATCATGTGGAATTTCCATTCTCCGCTTTCTAAGGAACCTCCAGACTGCTTTTCATAGTGTTGTACCTGCTTACACTCCCACCGGCAGTGGAGTCCCTTTTTTCTTTTTCCTGCACCCTTGCCAACCATTGTTGTTTTCGGAGTTCTTGATGTAGGCCATCGTCACTGGAGTGAAGTGAAACCTCAATGTTGTTTTTATTTGCATTTCTCTGATGGCCAATGACGAAGAACACTTTTTTATGTGTTTGTTGGCCATTTGTACTTCTTCTTCTGAGAAGTTTTTTTCATTTCAGATGCCCACTTCTTGATTGGACCATTTATTTTAGGAGGCTTTATGTTTTTCAGTTTCTTGTATAGTCTAGGTATTTTTTGCCTGAAGCTTGTACATTTCTTACACTTCTTTTACTTTTTTAAAAATTTGTGTGAATCCACAGTCTTCACACTGAGCTACATCCCCAACCCATTTTTTTTTTTTTTTTTTTTTTTGAGACAGAGTCTTGCTCTGTAGCCAGGCTGGTCCTGAACTCACAGGCTGGCCTTGGATTCACGGCAATCCTCCTGCCTCAGACTCTCAAAGGTTGGATTTACTGCGGTGCATCACCATACCCAGCTAATGGTCATGGGGAATAGAACCCAGGACCTTGTGCATGCTAGGCAAGCACTTTAGCCATTTCAACCTCCAGCTCGTAAATATGACGATTCTTACATGCAATTTCACAGATGAAGTAGTTCCCTTCTATTCCTTATCTGAAAGTGCTTTTATTTGTGCTGTATGGGAGATGGGGTCTCTGGGCTACGCTGCTCAGGCTGATTCTGAAACTGTGGGCTCAAGTTATCCTCCCACAACAGACTCCTGAGTAGGTGGGACTATAGGCATTAACTCGGCTAAGAGAATGAATGAGCACTGAACTTTGTCAAATGTTATTTTTCTATATTTATTGAAATGATTATATGGTTTTTTCCTTATTGTTTTGTTTATGAGGCAGCGTCTTGCTCTGTGGCCCAGGATGGACTCGAACGCATGACAATCCTCCTGCCTCAGCTTCCCAAGTGCCAGGATTATAAGCATGTGCTTTTGGTGCTGAGAAAGTGAACCCAGGGCCTTGCACTTGCTAGGTAAGGCCCCTAACTGTTAAGCTACACTTCCTAGCCCCATCTTTCTTCTTTTTTTTTTTTTTAACTGTAGTGAGTTACATTAAGTGACTTTTAGATGCTAAGCCACACTGGTATTGCTGGGATAAGCCTCACTTGACTACTTTTTATAGATGTTTGGATCTGTGAACAGTAAGATCCCTGTGCTTATGTGCATGAGGAATGTGGGGCTGTTTCTTTTCTTGTAACATATTTATAAGACTTGGTATTGGGGTAATCCTCGGTTCATAAAATAAGCTGCATAGTGTTAGGTTCCCCTTCATTTTTTAAAAAAACAGTGCTGAGGCTATTAGAAATTAGCTAGACAAGTGCTCTGCCACTGACTCATATCCCCAACCACCCCCACACCTCCCCTTCTAGTTCCAAAAAGTTATGAGACTGGTGTTATTTCTTAAATGTTTGATATAATTCACCAGTGAAAACATCTGTACCTAGAGTTCTCTTTGTGGGAAGATTTTTTTGATAATGCAGTAAATGTCTACTAGATGAAGGATTCACACTTTGAATTTCATATTGTGCCAGTTTTTCTAAGTTCTATTAAGTTGTTTTTCAAGGACTTTGTCCATTTCATTCAAACTGTCAACTTTAGTTTTTCATAAGATTCCCTTATAATTCTTTTAACATCTGATGAGGCTTAAATACCCTGTTTTAATGTTTGATACTAGTAATTTCTGTGCTTATCTTGATCAGTCAAGGGGTTATCACCTTTATTAATATAATCAGAGAATCAATTTTTGCCTCTGTCAATTTTCTTTATTGTTTGCCTAACTCACTGATTCCTGCTCTTACTTAGTATCACTTCCTTCCTTCTCTACCTACTTAGGGTTTCTTTGCTCTTCTTCTAGCCTGTTAAAAACCCTAGGCAAACTTTGATATTTTTCTTTTTCTTTATTAAATGTAACTAAGGCTGTTAAGTTCCTCTAAGCAATCCTTTAGGTGCATCCCACAAATCTTATATATTTTTGTTTAATTTAAAATTCTTATTTACTTTTTCAAATCTTATACTGTTTGTATTACAATTCATAATCATTTACAATTGTTTCTAATTTTCTCAGAGATTTCTTCTTTGGCTCAGGGGTCACTTACAAATGGGTTAATTTCCAAATACTTGGGGATTTTTCTAGATCTATTGTTATGATGTATAATTTCATTTCATTTTTCCTAGAGAAGATAATCTGTAGGACTTTAAGCTTCTGAAACTTACTGAGATCTGTTTTGCAGTACAGCAAATGTTCCATTGTTGAATTGGATCACCTATTTTGGAAAACATGCATGTTCTATACTTACTGAGTACATTGTTCTATAAATGTTAACTACACCAGGGGTGGCACATAATGTTCAGATCTTTTATGTTCTTGCTGATTTACACAGTTTCATCAATTGCTGAGAGAAGTGTTAAAATTGCCAAGTAGGATGGAGGAATAGCTCAGAGGATAAAGTGCTTCCCTAGCAAGCTCAAGGCCCTGGGTTTGATTCCCCAGCACCACAACTGCCAGATGCAGTGGTGCATACCTACAATCCCAGCACTTGGGAGGCTGAGGCAGGAGGATTACTGTGATGAAGTCAGCCTGGGCTACACAGTGAGTACAGGACCAGCCTAGACTACAGAGTGAGACCGTGTCTCTAAATAAATAAATATAAATAAGTAAATTTTTAAAAAAAAAATAAAATTGCCAAGTAGTATGATTACGGATTTGTCTATCTCTAATTCTGCCAATTTTTCTTCATGTTATTTTCAAATCTGAAATTAGGCAAATACACATTTATTTAGCACTACTAACATTTTCCTACTGAAATGTTTCCTTCATCATTCTGAAATGTATTTGTCTCTGAAAGACCTTTTACCTTAAATTCTACATTTTTAATATTATTGTTACCACAACACTTTCCTATGCTATGCCTTTTCCCATCCTACTTTTTAAAATTTGTTTTTGAGACAAGCTCTTGCTCTATAATCCAGGCTGGTTTTGAACTCACTATGTACCCAGGCTGGCCTCGAACTCATCATGACAATCTTCCTGCCTCAGCCTTCCCAGTGGTTAGATTACAGGCATGAGCCACCACATCTGGCTTATATTGTGCGAGGGAATGAACTCAGGAACTTGTGCTTGCTAGGCAAGCGCTTTAAATTACTGAACTATGCCCCCAGTCCATCATATCCTATTACTTTCAGCCCAGGTAGATCTTAATATTGAAAGTGTAAAGCTGGACCTAGTGGCACAGGCCTGTAATTCCAGCACTCAGTAACTTAGTGAGTCTCTGTCTCAAAAAAAAGGGGATGATGGTGACTGCAGAGGTAGATCAGTGAAGACTCTGGGCTTGAGCCCCAGTACCACAAAAACAAAACAAAAACAACCCCCCCGCCAAACTTTGTATCTTATAGACAACATATAGGTGGGTCTTACTTTCTAACCTACAGGGTATGCCAAAAATTTGTTAATTTTTCCAATGGCTGATGACTTTTTGGACACCCTGTACACTGAATTTAGTGTTAACATAATTTTTCTCATAGCACTAGTTTTACTTCAAATATTATGACAAATTAATCCTAAACAAATTTTTATATTTTATATTTTTACATGCTTAATGACATTTGGGTCACCCTAGAGTTTAAAATTATGGCTTTTTTTGAGACAAGGTCTTCCTCTGCAGTCCAGGTTGGTCCTGAACTTCCTATGTAACTCAGGTTGGCCTCCAACTCATGGCAATCCTCCTGCCTCAGCCTCCCAACTGTTGGGATTATAGGCATACACCACCCAGTGGGCTTTATAACTTCTGCCTCTTAAATGTTCAGTCTGTTTATTCTTAATTGCCCTTTTTTATGGTAGTGAAGACTGAACCCAGAGTCCCCAAACTGAGCTATATCTCTCCAGCCCTTCTTATTTTTGAGATAGGGTCTTGTTAAGTAGCTAAATTGTTCAGGGATGAAACCTGTAATCCCCCTGCCTTAGTCTCCCCGATTGCTGGGAATACAGGCAGGGGCCACTCTGGATGGCTTAAATATTGATATCAATGTGTTTAGAATTACTGACTTGATATGAATGGATTTAAAAATACTGATTTGTTTCCTCATATAGGTCCATTTCCTTTTATGTCCTCGTAATAGCTGCTTTCAAGTCCACCTTAGCTGATTCTAACATCTAGGTCATCTTGGGGTAAGTTTCCACAGATCATCTCTTCTCTTAAGCATGAGTGAGCAAAATACTGCCTACAGGCCAAATATGACGCACTGCTAGCTAACTGGGGTTTCTTTATGGTTTTGTTTCTATTTGCGGGGGTGGGGAGGAGTTACTAAGGATTGAATTCAGGGCCTTCGCACTGAGCTATATCCCTAGACCCTTTAGTTTTTGAGACAGGGTCTTACCTAGTTGCTAAGTTGCCCAGGATAGGCTCAAACCTATATCCTCCTGTCTCAGCTCCTCAAGTGCTCAGATGACAAGTGTGCCCAACACACCCAGATTGCCTGCTTTTGTAAATTAAGTTTTATGTTGAATTCAGTGATATCCGTTCTTTTACTTACTGTCAATGGCTGTTTTTTGCAGTACAACAGCACAGTTGTATAGTTGCACCAGAGACCATATGGCTTACAAAACCCAAAATAGTTATTGTTTATGGAAAAAAAACGTGATGATTCCTGGTATTAAGTAAAGGTCATATTTTCCTGTTTCTTCAAATGTGTAGACATTGTGAGGGATGCAGTGCTCAGCTTTGGATTGTTATCTTTCAATGATTAGCTAGGCATTTTTCATGTTAGCATGATTTAGTTAAACTCATACTATACAAGACATCCTTTCTATGGTGGGCAGCAGTTAAATCCCCGTGATTCTTCTGCCTGAGCTGCAGCTGGACAAAGCTGAGAAGAGGAGCCCAACCTTGTGCCTAGAACTTGCAGTAAAGCTTGACTGGGATGGGTCTCAAGTGAAAAGTCACCATCACCAGGAAGCTTATCCAGCACAGGTCCCTTCGTCCCACTATCAAGGTCCCATGTGCCTCTAGTCACTCCCCAGTGATCTAAAGTATTCACTTTTCAGTTTGTGTCCAGAGTTTTGAACTATCTGCATGAGGGTCAACCTTGCCTGGTACCCCAGACAGCCTCGAACTCACAATACTCTTGTCTCAGCTTCCCAGGTGCTGGGATTACAGGTATGTTGCCATACCCAGCTGAATTTTTTTTAGTCATGAATACATAATGATGTTTTCAAAGTCAATTTAGCACTAAAGTTTTCTTCCTTTTGTGAGACAAGGAGGTCTCACTCGGTAGTTCAGCTGGTCCTGAACTTACTACATAGTCCAGGCTAGCCTAAACTCAAAGCAACAGTCTTGATTCAGCCTCCTAAGTACTGGGATAACATGTGTGCACCACCACTCCCAGCTATTACGTGGTACTGGGGACTCTTAACTTGGCATTGCACTTGGCAAGCGCTTTAACCACTGTGCCATTCCTCCAGTTCCTACTTCTTGGATTGTAAATAACGTTTTCCACTAAAGGGAACCACAGCTCCTTGCAATCAGTTCTGAGACAGGAACAATACACAGTGGGATGGAGTTTTTGAGCCTGAAAACAAGGAACTACTTTATCAGAGTGTGACAAGAAAACCTAGGCACCAGCATTAAGTGTGCCCTTCAGGCTTTTAAGACTCCTTGAGTCCACACTGACATCATGAAAGAGAAAATACAACAACAAATATCTCATTATCTGAGGTGACTACTCCACTAACTACTTATTCTGAAACTTAGTACTTAATTTAGTAAGTAAAAGCAAAGATAAAGAACCTATAGTCTTTATTTGAGACAGGGTCTCATTTGATAGCCCAGGCTGGCCTCAAAGTCACAGCAATCCTTCTGCCTCAGCCTCCTGAGTGCTGGGGTTACAAACATGCACCACCATGCCCAGCTTTATACTGTCTTTTTAAGTAGAAACTATAATTTTTTGTTTTGTTTTAGAGACAGGTTCCTGCTTGTAGTTCTGAACTCACTATGCAGCCCAGGCTGGTCTTGAACTTAAAGCAATCCTCCTGCCTCAGTGTTCCCAGGGCTGGGATTAGAGACATGCATCACCATACCTGCCTTATGTGATACAGGGGAACTGAACTCGGGGCCTTGCACTGAGTGCTCCAACTGCTATGCTATTCATCCAGTCTTCCTCCAACAACCCCACCCCTTTGGTGGTACTGGTGACTGAGCCCAAGGCCTTCGCACTGAACTGCACCCTGTATTCATTTTTATTTTATTTTTTGTTTTTCAGACAGGTTCTCATGCTGTAGCCCAGGCTGGTCCTGAACTCACTTGGTCACTCAGGCTGGCCTAAAACTCACAGCAATCTTCCTGTCTCAGCCTCCCAAGTGCTGGGATTACAGCCATGCACCACCACGCACAGTTTATGTGGTGTTTGAGAATCGAACACAGGGTCTCTTAACCACTGTGCTATTCCTTTAGCTCTTTATTTTTTGAGATAGGGTCCTGCTAAATTGCCCAGGCTGGGCTCAAACTGTGACTCTCCTGCCTTGGCCTTCCAGAGTGCTGGCTAGCTCCTCCTTTTTAAAAAAAATTTTTCCCACATTTTATTGATATGTATACATGCAAAATTCAAGGTTTACAATGAAGTTGAGCATTTTGTGCACTTACATATCTTGTCAAAGTGACAAGGGCTTTCCCACTCTCTTTTTGTCCCTCCCCCTACTCACCCCTCCCTCCCTCCTCCCCTACCCTACTCCCCTCTTTCACTTAAGACGATAGCTCCTCCTTTTAAGTCAAGAGAGGGTCAGAGTACACTGTTAAGGGGGCAGTGGGTGAATTCCAAGAACCACATTGGGTTGAGAGTTGGGGTCTTTTATATGAGTTTGAGGGTGTTACAGCAAATTTTGTAGCCAGATGGGACTACCTAAGAAATGTCCTTTTGTCACCTATAATCTGGGAGCACCTGCATTGTACTTAAAGTTGCACATCTCAAGCTATGATCTGAAAGATCATTTCCTTCAGCTTCACAAAGGTTCTCTGCTTCAGTTAGGGAAGTCAAAGTACATCAGCTCACAGGGGATAACTGGGAAGGAATCTCTGGAGAATGGTGTCTGTCTCAAGGCCATTACTGGCTCATTGCCACAGACCATTTTGGTATGAGCTGGGCAGGAGGGATTTTAACACATTTCTATTCTTAGGACCTTTTATCCAATTATTGCCAATGGGGAGTGCACTGCACTCCCCCTGTGATAAATCAGCAAAGTTGAAATGACAAGGGATGAAGAGGTCATATCCGTAGCTGCATCTGGCTAAACAGGAATGTTGTTAGGGGTACCCTGACATCACTGATTACCACAGGTGGGTGGCTCATTCCCTTCGGCTGATGACTGAAACCCAAACTGTGCAAACCAGTTCTAACTAGGGCTGTGAGGTCGATCCAGGTGGCTGATGGGTACAGATCACTAAGAACTGCCAGAGCCATCCTAAAAACACAGGACCCTGCTCACACCTGAGTCTTCCAGATCAGGAATTTCAGCTAAAGGAGGTAAAGCCAGGGACCAAGGCCCCAGAAGAAAAGCAGCCTCTTATTCTCACAGCCCATACCAGGCAATCCTACATTAGCTGCTGCCTTCTGGGTCCTACCAGAAAGTAGCCCTGGCATGGGCCGGTCAGTTGTGATCAGGAAGTGAGGCTTCTCTGCAAGAGGCCGAAGCACAGCTCCTTAACGTGTGCCCTAATGGGCCAGAGTGGTTAAGGTCACAGCCCAGGGCCTGGGAAACACTCCAGAGTGTTGCCCTGGCTGGAGTTCTTCAGGTGCCCATGACCCAATCACACAGAATCACCAGAGTGAAGGGGGCCAAGAGAGGCACAGAAAAGGCCTCCAGTCCCCAGAAGGGCCACTGAAATGTTGTGTGAGATGGTACATATAAGCTGGTATCACAGGCTAGTGAAAGAACTGACCAAGGAGGCAAGGATAAGGGTAAGAGTTTATTCAGGTCAGAATACACTGTCAATGGGACAATGGGTTAATTATGAGAGAGGAGCCACCTCGCTTCTCCTTACTTGGTAAGGGAAAAAATTTTGTGCAGGAATACCAATAGAAAGACGACAGAAAAAAATCCTCATTTTGTAACTGCAAATGAAATAATGGATTCAGGTAAGGATCATCAATGAACACTCAAATCATTAAGTGAACAGCTGCTGGGCAACAAAATATTTGTGTGATGCCACAGATTCTTTATCAATTACAAAGGCAAAATTATACATTTACAATGGCAAGACTTGGCAGATTCTTTCTCATGTGACCCGGCAGTGACATACAGTGCAAGGAACTACAGGTGAGCCACGATTAAAGTGCCTTCTGGTCTAACACAGACTAAAGTATGCAGCGCTGACTATGAAATATTCTTGCCCAATATGTTTACCTCAAACAAGCCTGCAGAATTAACTTCTCACTCATAATTAACAGCAAGAATAAACAAGTTAAATTACACTGCAAAAGAGATATCTAAAATATGGGCCTTCTATAAGACAACTGGGTTGACTGCTTTAAGAAGTCAGTGTCACAGGTAAACTGGAGCTAGGAGGACCTTCTTATTAAAAGAGACAAAGGAGCCAGGCACAGTGGTACATCCTATAATCCCAGCTACTGAAGAGCCTGAAACAGGAAGATAGCTATGCTCAAGATCAGCCTGAATATAAGAAAAGGGCTGGGTATAGAGTAGTGGTAGGTGTATTTCTAGAATGTGCAAGCCCCTGGGTTCAATCTCCAGTACTGCCTTCACCCCACAAATGCAATGTAAAAAAATCCTGTTTTGTGGTACTAAAGAAGACATTTGAGGCTTGCTTTGCAAGGACTAGGGGTGCATCAGGGCTCCACACCAGGGCAGAAATCTCTAGCCTGGCTCCCCAGCACAGCATGCCCGCTGAGGGCCAGACCTCGGGGCTGGGCCAGGATGGGATGGCATGTGTTCTGGAGGCCCATCAGACTAACAGGCTCCGTCCTTCCTAAGCAAGTGTCCACCACAGTCACAGGCTATGCTTATCTTCCCTGCTCTTAGACCCCAGAAGGTTGAGAACCTCTGTCAGGTGGGACACCCATCCTGCCCTGTCCTACCCTTGCAACTGCTTCTCTCTTGAAACAAACTGCTGGGTGTGAGCTTCTCTGGGGAAGGAACTGTGTGGTCAGGAGCTGAGGGTGGCTGCCAGACCGTAGTCAGCAAGCACCCAAGGATGGCAGTATGTCATCCTGACATCCACATGCAGCCAAAGAAGCAGAGGAGTGGAACTTGGCTCACACCTGCCTTCATTCAGTTTCATAGGGGAACTAGTCCTGCTATCCTCCTGCTTCTCAATTCTTGAGCCTACCTGTCAGTCTAACTCTCCAGTACCAGTGTGGAGGAACACATTGCTACATCTACTCTGGGGATACTCCTAACCACTTACTGATGGAATACTTTCAGCAGAGAACTCAGTCAAAGATTACTAAGAGATCATGAAACTTTCTTTTCTCACATGTAATTACTTCCTTACAAACAATGTCTAATCATAGTGACTTGGCTTTAAGAATCCCAGTTACTCCCTGCTCCCCAGGGACCACATCTATATGTACACATTCAGAAGCGGTATTTTTTTGAGACAGGATCTCACTCTAGTCCAGGCCTGTTCTGAACTCACTATGTAGCTCAGGCTGGCCTCAAACACACGGCAATCCTTCTGCCTCAGCTTCCCGAGTGTTGAGTTTAAGGGGTGCACCACCATGCCTGGCTAATATAGTACTGGAGAATCAAATTCAGGCAAGCAAGAAGCAGTATCTTTTAGAACTGGGTCTGGCAGCTCCAGTGTAAATGATAGGGCTGAAGCCACTCTCTCCTGAACAAACTTCTGTCCTGATCAGGAGAGCCACATCCTAGCACAGTGCCACTGGACATGATGCCATCTGTGAAGGGTGTCCCCTCTACAGACACCTTCCAGAAAACTGCTCTGTCAGAATGTGTAGTTCCCCACCACAAGCCAGAGAAGTGTGTATCAACTGGGACATACCTGATCCCAAAGTGGCTATATTTGCAGGGTATGCTGCAGAGTGGCACCAATAGAAATATAAAGTGAACTTTACACTAACTTTACATTTCATAGAAGCTACATTTAAGCAAAAAGAAACAGGTGAGGAAAAAAACAGATGAGACCAACTTTGATAATACATCTTATTTAACGGAAGATATGTAAAGTAATTAGGCTTTCAACATGTAATCGATGTAATAAATTAACGGATTTTTTAAAAGATATGGGGTAATTTGAATTTGGACTGTGTATCTAACAACAATGGAGAACTAGTAAGTACTTCAGATGTGATTAGAGTATTGTGCTTACTGTGAAGAACAGGTTTACTTTTAGAAGAAGTAAGATGGAAGTACTAAGGGATGAAATGTCATGCCTGTAAATTCCTTTTAAGTGGTCAGCAACAAAGTTTAAAATACACTTGCCTATACAGACCCAGCAAATATGACAAAATATTAACAACTGTCAAATGTAGGCAGTGGGCACAGAGGCTTCAGAGTAAATTAGAAAAAGGGTCTGGTTGAAAGAATCTAACACTAACCAAAAAATAAGGAAAGCATCCAAAATCCAAAGCAAAATTAAATAAGTGGAAAATATGAGAAGACTGAGACAGAGAATCAACATCTAAGTCCAAAATTTCATTAGAAATGAAAGAATGGAGATTTTTAATAAGTTGCCAATCAACAAAATGCTCTGAATGACCCCATAACAATGAATGAAAAAGACAAAACTTTAGCTATTTTCTTGAAACTGCAGACATTAAATGAGAGAGAGAGACTGAGATAGAGAGCCCTCCAAAAAAATCTAGGGAAGGAAAGAAAAGGCCACCTACAAAAGAATCAGACTGGAATCAGTTATATGTTTTATTGGTGCCTCTACACATGAGAAACCAATGGGGAAAATGCCTCTAAAGTTAGAAGACAACTGACTTTCAGTCTGGAATGCTATACTAAGTGAATTAAGTGTAAGAACAGAAGAAAGGATCTCAGACATGCAATGGCTCAGAAAAACTGTCTAGTATGATCCTTTCAGCCACAAGTAACAGAAAAGCTAACTCTAGACAGTTTGTACAGTAAGAGTTCATTCTCTCACAAAGACTGGTCATCCAGTGCCCAGGACAATCACCTGCTGAGTGACAGCACCAAAATGCCCGCACTTCCACTTGGTTCTCTCCTCTACCATCGATACAAGCATTTTCTTCAGGGTTGGCCTCTTAGGCAGAGGTTAAGAGTGGACAGCAGAACCTTTCTTACTTACTCCTGTGAGAGACAGTGGAAAGTCTTCCCTGAACGAACCATCTAATCTCTTTCTTTACTCTGAGTGGACCAACTTAGATTCCCTGGCTAGCCTTAACTAACAGAAGCAGAGGGATACAATGTGTGGTATGAATTAAGGATACTTTTTGGAGTTGGGAATAAGGCAGGAAGGTTAATATCAGGGTTCCACTAAGAACAGGAAAGGAGGGATGAATACAGTTAAGTGATAACAGAATCCACTACAGCTTACTCGCCACACAACCATCTTAAATTATTTCAGGATATATTCCAGAAAACAAGGGAAACTCCAGAAAAGCAAGAACTGGGGTCTGGGACACAGTGGCTCCAGCCTGGCAGTTCAATGAAGGGAAGATTCAGGTGGCAGCTGTGTGTACGCTTAAAAAGCAAATACTTGCCCAGACTGCAGAACAGAGAAGTCAGAGCAAGGCCTTGGGGAGGGGGAAGCAGCAGAATCATAGGAAATAAACAGTATGACTAAGAGGATTTTATAATAAGATCAAGAAATATTAAAGAAAGAAGAAAAGCAATCAGCAGCAGTGGAAAAAACAAAGAGCTATACAAGAAAGCCAAAGTCCAAATATGAAGCAGATTAAATCCTGGCAAAGACTTTAAGCAGGTGATGGAGTCTTAAGAAGAGAGAATCCATTTGACCTTGATTGGTCATTCTCCTTTGAGTGGTCCAGACCTACGAAGATGGAAATGTAATCCTAGCATTCCTTACTTGGTGTTGACATGAACAAAAGTCCCGTATCTATAATAAAATAAATGATGTTGACCTATTTTCAACTTTAGAATTAACCCTTGACTGTGGTTGTAAGTCAGAACATAAATGTTAACAATTTTAAGAATGGGGGCTGGTGGGATGCATAGCAGTTACCCTGAGTTCGATTCCCCAGCACCACATAAAGCTGGGGCATGGTGGCACACGCTGGTAATCCCAGCACTTGGGAGGCTGAGGCAGGTAGACTGTCCTGAGTCCAAGGCCAGCTGGGCTACGTCAGTGAGTTCAGGACCAGCCTGGGCTACAGAGCAAGACCTTGACTCAAAAAAAGGGGCAAAAAACAATTTTAAGAATGGATATGATCACAGAGAGGTTTTAGAGGTAGAAGTTAGAGAAAGAATGTGAGAGGAAAAGATGGATAATCATTCTCATCTTATACAAAGAGGGACTGCTCTATGCACTAAATTCAAAAGAACAAGAAATGCTATCTAAAATAATAAAAAGGTGGGAATGTGAATCTCAATGCAGGGAGGCAATGTAATCTAAGTCACCCAATTTTATTTCAGAAAGTTAATATACACGATGCCTCAAAAGCTTGCAAAATTTTTATGTGTGGCAACTTTTGGGGCACTTTATACACTGCATTTAGTGCTTATATAAATTTTTCTTACAATGTTAGTTTTATTTCAGGTATTATGACAAATTTATACCAAGCCAAAATTTTTTATAGTTTATATTTTTAATACTCCTACAAATATGAAAACCTTTGGGATTTTGGGATACTCTATAATTCTCTAACACTGGCAAATCAAGAAAGATGTACATGGGTCTGAGGTATAGCTCAGCTGTTAGAAGCGCTTCTCCAGGAAGTTCAAGGCCCTGGGTTCAACTCCCCAAGCACCATATAAATTGGGTGTGGTGGTGCACACCTTCAATCCCAGCACCTTGGAGGCTGAGGCACAAGGACTGTCATGAATTTGAAGTCAGCTTGGGCTACATAAAGAGTTCAAGAGCAGCCTGAACTACAGTGACTCCTCATCTCAAAAAAAGAAAAGGAAAAGAAAAAAAAATGTACACAGCTAACTGAAAAGTAACCATCAAATGAACCAAATCGAGAAATGGTTAAAAACTGAAGCAGAAGGTAGTCTGTTGTTTTCACCATAATTTCCTGTTCTAACTTCTGAGTAGATGTAATATATTGATAAAAATGTAAAACTCAAACAACCTTACCCTTCACGCTTCCTACTGCTCTGATGTTAAAACATCCCAAATGTTGCATGATCCAGCTGCTGAATACCTCCCCAACCTGCCACCCATCCCACTGTGCCAGACTAGGGGCTTCCCCGTGTTCCTTTCTGCCAGGGCTGTCCATGGTGTCCAACCTTCAGTTCCCAGGCTGTGCACTACCTCTGAAGGAAAGCTCCTCAACTGTCCCAAGGTGGAGTTTTCTCCCATTATGCAGGCTCAGAGTGAGCACCAATCTCATATTTGTTCTTCAAAACACTTAAGTACTTTGCAGTTTTGTTTAAAGTCTGTCCTTGCCACCAAACTTGAGCTCCATAAGGTAAGGAACATAATTCGTGTTGACTGCCCTACCCCTCTCCTTACACAATGCCTGAGGTATGACAGACACTCCACCGTAGGAAGGGAGGAGGGGTAATGGACTGGTGGGTGCACATCCTTTGGCACAGAGCAGGCAGGAGCTCCAAGCTAAGTGAACTGTGCTGGTTAGATGTGAAAGCATCCTGCATTTCAAATTGAACACAGTATGAGACCTAGGAAACACAGCAGCTCAAGTGATCTCAGAGAGGGAGGAGAGCTACTTCCCATGGTACCCAAAAGGCTTGCTGCATTCATGGGGAAGATGACTTGTGGCATATGGCTTGGACTGAGTGATAAGAGGCTGTCTTCATGGTACTGCTGGCAGATTAAAGGATGGGGAGGCCAAGAGCAGAAGTGAGGTTGACTCTCAGTGCTCTGGATTCAGGACCTAAGATGGATGCTGATGTTCTTTACTACAATGGAGAAGGCAGGAGGAAGAACAAATGTCAAGAGAAAAAAATCAACCATTCCATCTGGGAGTCAAGAAATCTGAGAAGTCTATGAACAACCCAAGTGGAAACTCAAGAGGGGTCTAGGTGCAGACACAGGACAGTGCCACTGCCTTGCAGTCATGCCATCACTCACAGTGATGTAAGTGCAGAAACAACGGAAAAGGCCCTTTCCTTACAGCAGAGCCACACCATGAAATGTCACATAGTAAGTAGAAATGATGGTGCAAAAGCCTTGTCCAGGTGCTACCTATCTGTGGATGGCTGACTCATGGACGACTTTTGTTTTTATCTCTTTCTATATTCTGTATTTCCTGAAAAACTATTCTATCAAATACATGTCTTTTTTTTTTTTTTTTTTAAGGCAGGGTCTTGTTCTGCAGTCCAGGCTTGTCCTGAACTCACCAAGTAGCCCAGGCTGAACTTGAACTCCCAGCAATACTCCTGCCTCAGCCTCCTGAGTACTGAGATTACAAGTGTGCACAACACACCCAGCTTATGTGGTACTGGGGAACTGAACCCAGAGCCTTGCACTTACTAGGCAACTGCTGTTTAACCACTGTGCTATTCCTCCAGCCCCAACATGTCTTTATTACAATTTTAAAATGCGATGAATTTCTCTTAATTTTAGGGAAAAGTGATGAAGCAATACTATTTTTACTGACAAGTAGAGACATCTACAATAAATTGCTGAGCAAATAAGGCAAATTATAACAGCATGTATTATGTGACCCCATCACCCAGAGCACTATGTGCCATGCACACAGGTGGGTTAGGAGAGACTAGAAGAGCATTTAAAATGCCAAACAGCAAAGGTAACATGTAGACTATTGATCACCAAGCAATTTATGTGGTATTAAGTGGCCTTAAATAATTTTAGTTAATTACATTTTGCATGGCATCTGCAAGACTCTAAGTGTGTTCATAAATCTTGGCTAAAATGAAAATGAACTGAGCTTTAAATGTCATTCTATCTCCTTTTCTCATACTTGGGCACTCCCTCACCTAATCCACGAGCCAAAGGGGGCTGCCTAGGGATCTGGAGCCACAGGGCCCAGTGCACAGAGTCAGCTATAGTCACCATTCCCTATCATGAAGCCTTTGGGCCTTCTTGTACCCCTCCTCAGAAAAACCTTGAAATGCATAATATAAAATGCACAGAAATAGTTTAATGACAAATCTTGAGAATCATAGCTAGAATAATGTATACTCCTTTATAAATTCATTAAATAGTGTGGTCTAGGACAGTTACTAGGGTTACTCTGGCAGCATGTGCTCTACCACTGAGTCATATCTCCAGCCCATAGGTACTTCTACTACCACCTGCATGGTCTATTTTCTACAACTCTCAGTAAAAATAAAGATGGAGTTTTTCCCATCGAAGGTCACAGATCCCTGAATTCTCAACCCTGGAGTCACAGCCTTAGTATGGAAAGACATAATTATGTTTGGTGGTGCTGGGACAGAAGCCAGATTTCCTGTGGGAGAGGCAAGCTCCCCATCAAGCTACATGCCCAGCCTTGAAACATACAAATATTAAAGAGCAGTTTTCTTTGCACGATATAGTCACCAAGGTGATTTTAGTTTTTTGTTTTTGTATCTATATGTATGTTCTAAGTCTCACTGCTATAATTAAAAAAGCGCTTAATAAGCATTGCTTCTGCTTATTTTATCTTAACCTGAAAAACAATTAAATAATTTTATACAGTTGTTTAAAAACCACACTAACATTTTAAAAACAGTGTTACCACTTAAAACACTTTCAATCTTCCCTCTTTGTTATGGTGACTCAAATCATCTTCATGGTCTTATAAGCCTAGAAAAAATTCACTAGAATTATTTATCCTGGAGTTAAAAAGAACAAAAAGACAAACTGTCACAACTGCAGGCATTTGTCTATTTTTTGCCAACTGTAATTCCAAAAACAGCTAAAAATATTAGAGCAAATTAGTACTTAATATGGACTAATACCTTCTGCTGTTTACCAAAAACACAAAACCCCAGAAACACATGAAATTTTTATTTTAAAAAGTAAGTTACTGGGGCTCAGCAGTTAGAGCACTTGCCTACCAAGCACAGGGACTTGGGCTTGATTCCCCAGCACAGCATCAACCTGGCATGGTGGAGCACAGCAATAATCCCAGCACTCAGGAGGCTGAGGCAGGAGGATTGCTGAAAGTTACAGGGCAGCCTGGGCTACATAGTAAGTTCAGGACCAGCCTGGACTACAGAATGAGACCCTGTCTCAAAAAAAAGTAAGTTACTCAATATGTGTAAAAATATAAAATTCATGTGTTAATAAGCGAAGTAATGTCAATATTTAAAAACTTAAGCAACATTATTTTTCCCTTAGCAGCTTGGAATATTAGATCTGTAAATTTAATACAATCAATACCTTCCTCATTAGTGCAAATTAATGAGGATTTAGGATCACCAGAAATTGAATACAGCTAAGTGACTTTTACTGCCTAGGTAAGTAAACATAAGGAACATTAGTATATCTGTTATGTTTTAATGCTTTTTATCTTTAAATGAGATCTGGTCTCAAGAGCAAAAAACCTACATGCTACTAGAAGTCCCCTCCCCCCAAAAAGTGTCCATGTTTTCAGAAATGAGTCACATGAAAAGTAAACTCATAATGGAAAGTGCTCATGTCTTAGCAGCAATGTGGAATGCTGCAAAGGAGATAGGGACAAAGGGAAA
This sequence comes from Ctenodactylus gundi, assembly GCA_004027205.1. Taxonomy (NCBI): domain Eukaryota; kingdom Metazoa; phylum Chordata; class Mammalia; order Rodentia; family Ctenodactylidae; genus Ctenodactylus; species Ctenodactylus gundi. The sequence continues at coordinate 139,749 of PVKB01003595.1, read as the reverse complement.
CCAACATATCTCAGAAGCCTACTTTGATTTTTTTTCAAATCTAAAAATAAAACCTTCAGGCTGCCCTATTAATAAGTCTAGAAATGGATGCCTTTTTGTGGAAAGCTTTCACAAACATAGAAATAAAAACGGCTCCATCTCAGTTAACATGAACAAAGGATGTAAACACAAACCAGATGCCCATCATAATTCCCCCACCCCATCCCATGCTCTGGTGCTCTGGTGCTCTGGGGGTTTCTGTTGTAAAAATGTTTCCAGTGTGCAGGAGACATGGTAACAGAATCTGCAGAGCAAGACAGATAGGTTTCAACACCAGTTTCATGTAGGCTGTTTCACATGGCAAACTATCATCCTGTGCTGCAGGAGATTCTATGGACAAAGGGTGCATACCAGGCACCTTTAGGGAGAGGCAGGGCAGTAAGTGCCACCATGGGGCTGGGATTTTGCCCAAGCTGTCATCTCTAAGCTCCATAAAAGGAAGCTGATGTGAACACAGCACACTGCTTATTCCCTCAGCAACTGAGTGGCTACCACCTGGGCACGGGGCAGAGGCCGAGGGCATCATGGGATGGCTGAGAGATGATCAGTGCTGCTACCATAGTGGTGTAGCAGGGTGGCAAATCCATGAAAAGACAGAACAAGCTTGCTCACACTGTTCCTTTACCATGAAGTCTGGTTAGGAAATAGCAAGGACAACTCAAGCCAACTGAGAAGGGCATTTTGTAGCCTTATGTGTCTCCTGCTCCACCCAGGCTCCTGACCTCAGAGGATAAGCTATGCCAAAGGGCAGCAATTACTCAGGGGTCTCCCTGTGAAGAAGCCTGGAGAAGGACTGATTTCTCAGGGTCCAGGATTAAGGTGGAAAAGCTGAACTGAGAGTGGTCTGCTGGGGGAAGGGGACAGAATGGATGGAGAGGGTACTGTGCACTGCTTGTAGGGACTCACCTGGGTCCTACCTAGATTCTCTGTCTCAGACTCCACTCATGCAGTCTTCTCTGCAAGACTTCAGTACCTAGTTAATGCTGCCTTCGATTCAGGACTTACATGTCTTTTTCAAAAAAGGCTCTTCTCTGGCCCCTTCTCCCAGCTGATGTGGGACCCTTTTTAGGCTGTGTGCTCCCTTGGTGGCTAGGGCTTCTCTCCATTGCAGAGGCTAGACCCTGGAAGAGTCACAGCCTGTTTGACTGTCTGTACCTCCTATTGGGCTAGATGGGGGAGAGGGAATGGACAGTCCTTAGCAGCTAGCAGAGTAGCTGCACAACACACACTCAGTACAGGCTGTATGAATCAACTCCTGCTGTATATATAAAGAGTACAACAGAGAGAAATGCAGCAACAGCAACCTAGTCTGAATACTTTTGTGGTACTAGAAATTGAACCCGGTGCTGCTGTGCCACCGGTGCTCTATTCTTGGTCCCTTTTATTTTAAAATTTTGAGACAGGGTGTCACTAAATTGTCCAGGCTGGCCTTGAACTTGCAATCCTCCTGCCTCACCCACTGAAATAGGCAAGATCATAGATGCGCATCATCTTGCTGATCCAGGTCCAAAATACTTTTTTTCTTTACTCCAGTATTAAGGATTAAACCCTAGGGCCTACCACTGAGCTATATCCCCAGGCTTTTTTTAAAAATTTTGATACAGGGTCTCACTAAGTTGCTCAATCGCCCATGCTGGGCTTGAACTTGCGATCCTCCTGTCTCAGCCTCCAGAGTGCTGGGACTACACCGTTGTACTACCTGCTAAGCTCCATGACACTCTAGAAACTATAATACAAAGACAGGTCTTGTAGTTAACGGAGACTTTCCAGCCTGCAGTACCGTGGAGCTACCTCAACCTAAAATGATAACAATAAAAATATTCCATTTTTTTGAGATTCACAAACAAGAACCAGCTGAAATTCCCCTTGTCAAGAAAATAAAAAGTCCTGCCTCAAATGCACTGCTCACATGAAGTCACATCTGATGCAGTGAAAGCTTCCAAAGTTTTATTTTCTAGTGCTAACTGCTAAAAGCCACTTCTTCCTAACCTAATAGTGCTCTAATCTCTACAAGTAGTACTGTACAGTCATAAGTTTTTATTTATCAACTCCTAAGCAGGTTTTTCCTTAAAAATCTGTAATTAAGCTGGGCATGGTGGCACATGTGTATACTCCCAGCACTCTGGGAGGACGAGGCAGGAGGTCACAAGTGTGAGCCCAGTCTGGGTCACTCAGCCAATTAGTCAAATCCCAACTCAAAAGAAAAAAATTAGAATAAAAGGGCCAGGAGGCCACTCAGGGCAAAGACCTTGGGTTCAATCTTCAGTACTGGAAAAAACAAAACAAAAAAAAAAACAGTATGTACTTCAAAGGTCAATCTTGATAGAGCAGTACCTAAGACAGTTTAAAACATATTTTCAGGGCAGGAGGAATAGCACAGCAGTTAAAGTGCTTGCCTTGCAAGCACAAGGCCCTGAGTTCAATTCCCCAGCACCACATAAAACAGGCCAAAGCAGGCAGATTGTCCAGAGTCCATGAGGGTTGGAGAGATTATGGCAACTTGAGGCAATCAGGAACCACGTATAGATTAGGCAATTAGGAACCAGCTTGGGTTAGAGTGTGAGTGATTTGTGGGCCAGTGAATGAAAGAAGAACACCCACCTGGACGTGGGAGGCCCAACTGGGATGAGACCTGGAAGGATCTATAAGATGCTTCCTGCCTTCCTTGGAGGACTAGTCTCAACTTGTCTTGATGTGGCTTGCTGTTTGTGATGTCCTGAGAAGCTGCCTCCACCTCTGCCTCTGCCATGTACTTCCACTGTTGCCGGCCTCCCCTGAATGGACTGTGACCTTCTGAAACTGTGAGCTAAAATAAACTTTTCCTTCAGTAAATTTGTGGATGTCAGGTATTGAGTCATAGCAACAAAAAAGTAACAAAGACAGGCTGGAGGAATGGCTCAGCAGTTAAAGCTCTTGCCTAGCAAATGCTACGTTAAGTGCTAAGTGCCAGAGTTCAATTCCCCAGCACCACATAAACCGGGCATTGTGGCACACACCCGTAATCCCAGCACTCGGGAGGCTGAGGCAGGAGGATTGCCATGAGTCCGAGGCCAGCCTGGGTTCCATCGTGAGTTCACGACCACCCTGAGGTAGAGACCCTGCCTCAAAAAAATAAAAGTAACTAAGACAGAGACCCTGTCTCAAAAACAAACAAACAAACCTAGAAAAATTACTGAAAAAACCCACATATTCTCTTTAACCCAGCAAGTTTCATCCACAGATAAAGCAGTCTATGAGGAACATGGTATATGTAAAAGATTCACTAGAGCATTAATGACATTTAAAAAACTGGAAACACAAATATATCAGTTGAAAACTGGCTAAATAAATTATAATACAGTCCACTAAAAGATTAAAACCAGCAGTTAAAAAGAATCCTTGTGAGGCTGGAAGAATGGCTTAGAGGTTAAAGCACTTGGCTAGCAAGCACTGTATTAAGCACTAAGTATCCAAGTTCGATTCCTCAGCACCACTTAAGCCAGGCGTGGTGCAGCATGCCTGTAATCCCAGCACTTGAGAGGCTGAGGCAGGAGGACTGCTGTGAGTCCAAGGCCAGCCTGGGCTCCATGGTGAGTTCAGGACCAGCCTTGACTACAGAATGAGATGTTGTCTCAAAAAAAAAAAAAAATCCTACAGCTTTATTTGAGCTGATTCTGAACAAATTCTCATGAAACATTAGCTCAAAAGAGCAAACTCTGCAAATGTGTACAATATAGTTTGTATAAAAACGCTTGGCACACCCTTGTTTGTACATTATACATATACCTAAAATGTTTAACAATACACGGTCCTCAGAATAGTGGATTTAGAGGCTAAAAATAGGACAATGGCTTCCTGAGGATGGGGAGAACAGGGAGACCCAAGGAGTCAGTATGCAGCTATGGAGACTTTTGTCAGAAAGGCTCTGAGGCTGCATGGTGGTGATGGGTAAACGACAATGTGAATGTACTTCATGCTACTGAAATGTACACTGAAAATGATTAAAATGGTAGATTTTGTTCTGTGTATTTTGCCACAATAAAAACATGCACACTTTTTTGGTGCTAGGAACTCAACCGAGGACCCCACTTATGCTAAAGTGCACACTCGACCATAGCTCAGCAGCCCACACACACTGAAAGAAGAAACTGGCTGTCTCTGGGCAGAGAACTGAATGTCTGGGGGAGGCCAACAGGGAGATCTTCCACCACAGAACTTACTTTCCTTTTGAGGCTGGCCAGTGAACTCAGGCCTCAGGCCCTCATGCATACTAAGCACATGTTGCATCTCTATCTTTTTACGTAACTTTTTATACAATCTTCTTCATTATGTACTACATAACTATTAAGAAGTCATTTAAAAGTCCCAGCCTTATACAAGAAGCTTTTACCTTAATCAATCAGTCTTTTCTTCTATCCATTTTTAAAGTAAAACATACTTTCAATCCAAATGAGAATTCCATCTGTTTGGGGGATATTCATTAGAATTAAATGATTAAAGTTGCAAAAAATTAAACTTGCTACCCTAAGAATATACTCATGTCTTTATTTTCATCAGCTATTACAGAAACGCTTCAAGATCAGCACAAAAGATTACCATTTTTTATCAGTATGCAATTTTTATTCCATCACAATCAAACTGGCAAAATACAGAACTGTTTCAAAATAGAAGTCATCATTATCATAATTCAGGACAAAAATCAGTCTGCAATTATATAAGTTAGAAAACAAACTAGGCTCACATCATAGTCTTCCCTAAAGCTCTAACTTATTTGTCAGACTTTAAAACAGTTCACATCTACACGCTTCTATTGGTTCCTTCCAGTTTACCAAAATCTTCTTTTGTGATTATGAGTTATTTTCCTGGATGTTTCTGGCATGAGCAAGAAGGGACTGATGCCAGGGCTCAGACCCACCTCTTTCTGCAAGCAGGTACTCAAAGACCTGCTAGGTAGATGGAAGACTGTCTGCAGATAGTCTTACCACTAAGCCTCCCAGAGGAAAAAAAAAACTCAGACCCTAGGTTTGATTCCCCTGTATCACATAAGCTGGACATGGTGATACATGCCTATAATCCCAGCATTTGGTAGGCTGAGGCAGGAGGACTGCTGAGCATGAGGCTAGTCAGGACTACATAGTGAGTTCAGGGCCAGCCTAGACTACAGACCAAGACCTTGTCTCAAAAATGTAACAAATATGTATGAATACAGTATAACGACAAATTTTTATGAAGAAAAATCAGCGAATATTAATCTGTTCTTAGAGTAAGAAAGGTCTTTTTAAATATAAAAGCTAAAGAAAAAAATCAACAAATTTTATGTTAGAAAGACATGATAAAGTTGGGAAATTATCTTTACAGTGACAAAGAGTTCATGTCCTTAATACATTAACAGTTCTTACAAACCAATTTAAAAGAAATATCCTGATGAAATCATGAAGGCAGAACATGAACAGGCAATTCACAAGACCAGACACAAATAAGCCAATGATTACTAAGGCTTCCTCAGGTTGCCATCAGAAAGTGATGTGGCAGTATCCAGTCAAGGCAGCTGGTCTTCAAAAGGACAGGCTCATGAGGGAAGTTCAATTGTGTATTATTGTTAACGGCAAGTAGCTGGGAAAAGCAATGAGGTGGGGACCATGACAAATGGGTGATATTAAGTCAGCACCAGATTAAACTACTATTTATAAGAAATAAGAAATAGATAAATATAAGGTAGGTAGATGGAGTCAGGCTCAGGGGTACTCTGGGAACCTAAGGCAGGAGAATTGCAGATATAAACCCAATTTGGGCATCTTAGCAAGACCCTGCCTCATAAGTGAAAATAAAAAAAATAGGCTGGGGATGTAGCTCAGTGCAAAGGTCCTAGGCTTGACTGTCAGTACCATTAAAATAAAAGGTAGACAGATATAGATTATGTATAGTACCATCCTATATGTTAAAAACAGAAGAAGGGTCAATTTATATAGTCTTAGAAATAGAGAAGACTCCCTATAAACTATTAGCAACAGTTATTATGGGGAGAGGGAAGACACAACAAGAGAAGCCTTCATTTTTTTAATTAATAAATTTTTAGCTGGTTTAACTTTTCTATGAAAGTTTGTGCTGTTTTTGTAATTTATTTAAAAAGAAGAAAAAGGGATGGAGGAATAGCACAGCTGTTAAGAGTACTTGCCTAGCAAACACCAAGGCCCTGAGTTAGATTCTCTAGTACCACATAAGCTGGGTGTGGTGGTGTTTGCCCATAATCCCAGCACTCGGGAAGTTTAGGCAGGAGGTCTGTTGTGAGTTCCAGGCTAACCTGGGCTACATAGTGAGTACAGGATCAGCCTAGACTATAGAGAAAGACTCTATGTTAAAAATAGCAATAAAGCAGTGGGAGGAATGGCACAGTATTTAAGGTGCTTACCTTGCAAGCACAAGGCCCTAAGTTTGATTCCCCAGCACCACATAAAGCTGGGCATGGTGCCGTACACCTGTAATCCCAGCACTCAGGAGGCTGAGACAGGAGGATTGCTGTGAGTCCAAGGCTAGCCTGGACTACATGCTGAGTTCAGGAACAGACTGGGCTACAGAGCAAGACCCTGTCTCAAAGAAAAATAAAATAAAAAGGAGAAAAATAAGATACCAAGCTTATCTGCTATGGACAAGTTCTATCCTTTGCACTCAAATGACTATGTCATTCTCATTTATAAATTGTAAGGAATTTTTCTTAAAAATTGGTTTCCACATTTCTTCAGAGAAAATTATAGTGTCACTACTATCCGTTTTAAAAATCAATCTGTAGTTTGAGCAAAAGACCATTAAAAACCTACCAGAAGAAATCCACTCAGTTCCTATATTACATTTAGTCCACACAATTTCTGAGACAATACACAAAGCTCTAGCTATACAACTCCCACCAGCATAAATACGTAGAGGACAAAGACTGTCCTGTCAGTCAGGTCCAGAGCACAACCAGCAGAGCAAAAGGGGAATGACAGTTCAGTCACAGGACTAGGAGCAGAACCAAATTTGGGCCTTGGAGACAGTGTGATCCTATTCCTTTCTTTCCACACCTTCTATCATCCTCCACTCAAGTCTTGCCCCTTGCATCAGCCCTGAACAGACCACTTGCTGCAGATATCGACAACAGCCTTCTGCCGAGACATCAGAAATCACTAGAGACGCACAACAAAGTGACCTGGGGTCGCAGCTGGAATCACAAGGCAGCATATGTGAAAACTCCCATTTTTGTAGGAAAAGAAATGAGAAAATTCAATTGGAAAAGTCTGCTTTACCACACAGCATTTCTGAAATCCAGGTGCCAAAATATCAAATATGGAGTAAGCACAGATCCAAAAAGAAAAGAAGCTTGATATGTTGAACCTGAGAGTTGAAAAACTGAGGAACAACTCATTTTTTTTTTTGAAACTCCAGTCCACACAATGGTACCAAAGCAGTCCAAAGTGCATCTGCTACAGCATCTGAGTGTCTGACCTAGAAATGAGGGGTCCACAGGTTTAGAAAAGCACTTGTGCTGCTCCAGAGTCCCGAGAGCCACACACGCGTTGGTGCTCGGTGCTCTGTCTGGTTTCTGGGGGGAGATGTGGGTGTACATGCAGCCATACACTTTGCTCTTCTGTGAGAGTTTTTTGGAGGGTGTTCTTCTAAGGGACAAACCAATTCCCATCTCTGCAAATGCATGACCACTGCTCACTATGGCTGCCAGGAAGTCAGTTTCCCCAGAGCAATGCAAACCCAGCACTGCACAAAGAGTGTGAAGAGTGCGGGGCGGTGGCGATGCAGAGCAGGACTGGGCTCGCTGCTGCCTGGCTGCAAGGTGAACTACATGCAGGTCACCAGTTCCGGCTCTAATCTGACACCGCCCCCAGATCACTCTGGGACTACCAAGTAACTCGACCCAAACTGACCTTTGAGGGCTCAGGGAAGTGACTTTTTTTTATTATATGGCACAGTTTGGCACAGTTAAGTCTTTCGTCTTTGGGGTACTTTTATACTGTCCAAGAGTGGTATTTTTTTCCTTTTTATTTTTTTTAAAAACAGTTTGCCAAACCAGGACATATACTAAAAAAAAAAAAAGGAAAGTTACTTACCTGAGCCCTAACATCCCAGCTACCATGGAATCCTGTTGGAGCTGGTCTACAGAAGCAAGGTGTATTCTGGGGAGTCACATGTCACATCAAAGCAGGAACTGGTGAGTCTGTATTTTTATGGAGCCTAAAACAAAGAAAATCGTAAGTTGAAAGCCCCCATTGAGCTGCATGACCTTTTTCCCAGGGCTACTTGTGACCTTCTGAAGACAAACACATAGACAAAGCACTACGGTATTTCCCAGCTCACTTAGCTAAAAACAAAGAATAAACTGCAAAGCACTGCACACGATACACAGAGCAAAAATAGAGATTGGGCTAATAAGAATCCACACTATCCCAGGTCTTGTCACCAATGGGGACACTGTGACACTAAAGCATGCCATGAGTGGATGTCACACAGAAATACTCAAGGCAAGAATATGTGTTCAAGAGAATACACACATCAAAATACCATCCCAGGAAGGAAACAAACTCTAGAGGCCAATTTTCCTCCTTTTTCAAGCAACTGAAGTTGCAAAGGGCTGCTGTGACATCACGCAAAGGGGCTTTAACCCTGAGAGGAAAAAGGTGCCAATGAAAGCCAAGTGCCCTAAGAGATTCGAAGCCATCACCTATAGTACACAAGTCTACTACTACAGAGCAATCCTTGCCAGTTGCTCAAGCATTGTATCTCCATGTCAGACTGAGTTTTGCTTTTGAACACATGTTCAAAACGACTTCTGTCATTAAGATAACTATGGTTTCCTTGATGAAACCTAATCTATGATACGTTGCCAGCACTTTCATCTTTACACTAAAAACAAAAGCATGGAGTACATAACTTAGAAAGTATTCATACCATCATTCATGTCATTAAACCGAGCGGAAGGGCAAAGCCAACCAGTTCCTTTATGGTCAGTCCACAGCCAGGAGGATGGTACCTAGAATTATCTTTTGAGGGTCCTTTAAACAAAGAGTTCAATCACAGAATGCTTTGTAATCCCAGACATTAACAATATTTCTCAGTTACCTGTATAATAAAAATTAAACTGGTAGCTCAGCAAGGAAGCCCTGGGGAAAAAAAATCACAACTTCTCAAGGCCAAAACTGTTTTATTTGTAAAATGAGGGAGCTGGACTAAGGCTCCTTTCAGCTCTGAACGTCTGAGATTTTTTTTTTTTTTCTGGTACTAGGGAATGAACATGGGGCTCTTGCTCTGGGCTACATCCCTAGTCCTTTTATTTTTTATTTGAGACATTCTCACTAAGTCACTAAGTTGCTGGGGCTGGTCTGGAACTTGTAATCCACCTGCCTCAACCTCCTACAGTGCTGGGATTATAGGCTTGTGCCTTGGGACCAGGCTAAATTTGAGATCTTTAACTCAAAACTTCATGGGGGTGGGGGTTGAGCGCAGTCAGCAAATAAACAGTTAGGCAAAAAACCAAAGCACCAGGTTCATCTATCTAATCCCCAGTTCTTAGGCAAGGAAGACAAGGGACCTCACCGAGGTTTGGCCGGGTCAGCTTCAGGGGCAGGGCTCAGTCCGGACATCCGCAGCAGCTGCGAAGCAGCCTCACATGGTGGTGCGCACACCCATAACCCCAGCACACCCACAGTGAGTGCCTCCCTGGAAGGGACAAAGGCTTCCCCTCCAACAGAATGGCCATAGCTGCCCACCCCAGATTCTGCTCCAACTACCGCCCCACACACAGTACCTACCACCTCAGTGGTGGAACCAAGTGTTTAGGCAATGACAGGCAAATTAAGCTTTCAAAAAGAGAAGGCTCCTTGCACAGTGAGGCAGGAGAGTGTGGAGAAAGCAGCCCTCCACGGGATCCTACCCCAGAAGAGGGGAAGGCACTGTGGCCTGACTGCGTGACAGCAGTGGGACTGCAAAGGGCTGCTGTGGAAGCACTGGGGACAGGTCTTTCCATTGAAGCAGCAGTAACACTCTCTCTCCAACTAAAAAGACTGTCTGCCAGCCACATGACATTGGTCTGTACAGATGTCCCCATAGGAGAGAGCAGGAAAAATAAGCAAGTGTTCCTGCCACAGTCTCGGGAACTGAACTCACCAGTCTAGGACGACACTTTAGCTTCCTGCACTTGAAACACAGCTTATCACAAATGTCAAACATGTTCTCCCCAGACAGAACTCAAGCACCCCAATGACAAACTGTCCAATCAAAAGATTTCTAGCAATAGTTCACTTTATAAAACTGTATGGATTCTAGGGTACACCAGTTTTTATACAAATAGTACTCATACATTAACCAGGGCGACCTAACAATTTTACCTCTGCTGTTCTTTCTTCTAGGTTAAAGAAATGAACTACATGGGAAGGAGTGTTCCAGTGGGGGCTACAGTGTATCACACCCATCTAGCCAGTTTTTCTTTAAATAGTCACAGCTTGCTTCCCCAGGGCCTTTAGATTAGGTCTCAGAGAAGCAGGGGGAAATAAATCTGGCTGGAAAGAAACATATAAACACTGAATGCCCAGCACCCTGCAGCCTGTGACATACCCCAGACCAATCTCAGGACTCACACAGCACTAGTCTTTTGGTATATTCTTACCAGGTGACAAAAAGACAGACATGGAGGCTACATGGGAAGCACAGGAAATAGGAAGAGGAGAGAGACCAGTATGAGCAAGAAAGCCACATACAGTTCCTTCAAGTTGTTGGGACATGCTGACTTTAAATGTCAATAATCACTTTGAAGAGAAATTGTATTTTGGCAACTGCCTGCACAGCTTAAGGGGTTAGGGTCACATCAAACGGGCAACTGGAGGGGCACCAGAGGAGGCAAACAGGATGCCAAGTAGACCATCAAAGCAGATGCCTTGTACTGTCATGTCTAAGGCTGAGATGTCCTATCGGGGGATGCCCATCCAGTGAGGCTTGTGTGTGTGCAGATGAGAATGTGGTAACTGCCCCCCACCTCGACCCCATGGACCATCTAGGACAACTTACTCTATCATCTGTGCTCCTACTACATTGGCTATGCTCTTCATGGTCCTGACATGGCCAGGAAAGAAAGGAAAAGCTTAAGTCTCCCAGGCTCCTGGGTTGGAAGGAGAACTGCAAAGCCCCTAAGTAAGCCTATTTCCCGAAATGCTGGGTGAAAATTCCTAGAAGACCCAAAAATTCCAGACCCTGTCATTTCCTAGGGAGCTAGAATATTTCCAAAGACTCAAGAGGTTAATTTAATCTTATTAAGTGAAGTTGCTGTGATCCAGATAAAAATGCCATCCACAAAATTCCAAATTCTCTTCTAGAGGAGTAGCTGCCCATTAGTGCAACTTTACTACCCAGACCCAAATAGGCCCCATTTTTACTGTAAAACAAAATACTTCTGGTTTGTGAAAGTCTGATCCTATGTGAGACACTTAACATCACACACACCAATGGCTCTGGTTCCACGACCACCAATCACCACCTAAATTTGATCCTATCATCTCAAAGTTTGGAGGAAGGACCTTGAACATTGGCGACATAATGTGCAGGCGGATCAGCAGCGCCCATTTGTGTTCCTGGAAAAATAACCAGAAGCACACATCTGCCTGACCATGAGTCAGGAATATCAATTTTGTGGTGGAGCCCATTTGTACTGTGACCAACCAGACCCAAGCACACTCTCAAGAGAAGCAAACCTCACAGAGGAACCCCGGGGTAGGCTGCCCCCACGGTGGTCAGCCTCCGCGGTGCCATCAAAGGTCTCCCCTGGGACAGCAACCTTTTTAGACTCTTGACAATCATCTTAAGACTTCAGTGCAAAACCACAGAAGCATTGCCACAGCTATGTAAGTCACTAAGTTTCAGTGGGTGATTTCAGTTACAAGCAAACTAAAAAGAGCATAAACTTTACGAGACAACTGACAAGAATCACTGCGATGCGAAGAACTCGCCCCATCGGATACGGTTATCCCTAGCGCTCCAGGACGATGGGAGCCCATTACATCCGAGGTCCCACTCCACTTATGTAACTGGGAGATCGCCGGCGAAGGAGGGGGGAGGATGGGAGGGCACTCATATTCCGAAGCCACAGCACCACCAAAGAACCTCTGAGCACCCTGGGTACAGGCTAGCACCCAAGGGTCTCAGCGCGGTGGTTCACACAGTCCCCTCCCCACGGTTCCTGAAGGGAACTCTACCTTTTGATGATGAGTTGCGAGACCCAGAAACACAATGTGTAGTCTTGGTTGGTAGACAATAATCCCTATCTACTTGTTCCCGCGGGATGGGGAAAGAAGCCGTGGACCGACTCGCCTGCCCGCTCGAAGTGGGGGCAGAAAGTCAGGAACGGGTGAGGAGAAGGGGGGAGGCCAAGCCCGGAGATGGGGGGAGCGCAAGAGCCCTTGTGGCGCACTCTCCCGACGGGAGGTGGACTGCGCACGCGCGCCGGTGGGGGGGGCAGAGTAACGGGAGAGGGGGCGCGCGAGGGAGGGAGAGGGGAGAGCGCGATCCTGGGAGAGGCCGCGGCCGCGGGCGCGCGACGGAACCACGGCCCGAAGCCCCAAGAAGGGCAGGAGCGCGCGCAGCCCCGACAGGCGAAGCTCAGGCGATAGGGGCGCCCACAAGGCCGGGGGCTGGGATGCGCGCAGACGGCGGGAGGGAAAGGAGCTCCAGGCGAAGGTGGCCGCGGGAAACCGCGCCGAGGACGGTCACCTGCGAGCGCGAGGGACGAGCCGCGGGGAGAGCCACCACCGGCGGGAGGGGGAGGGTACAGAGGAGGGACGCCATCCGCCAGCCGTGTCGCCCGACCCCGCGGGCCCCTCCCGCGCCACGTCCCGCCCCTACCTCCCGCCCCCCGGCAAGGGTCCCCGCCCGCGGCCGCGGCGGTCCCACTCACAGTCTCTCCTCCTCGCCTCCTCCTCCTCCTCCGCTTGGCGCGGCAGTGGCGGCGGCGGCCATTTTCCGGACGGCTTTTACCACAGCCCTCTCTCTGAGAGGAGGGAGTGCGCGCGCCGCCGACGCCGGGACCCCGCACGGCCGACGTCGCGCCCCGCCCTCCCGGCCGGCCTGCGCGCTGCTGCACCTGCGCGCCTGCGCTTCGCCGCCGGCGCCGCAGCGAGCCTGCCCTCCATTGGCTGGCGTGTCCCGGCTGGGGCGGAGTCTCAATGGATACACCCTCAATTGGCGGGAGTTCCTGTCCGTTTCAGCGGGGGAAAAGGGGGCGGGCCCCCATCCGGCTACTGATTGGTTGCCGTCGGCCGTCATTTGGGGGAAAAGAGGCGGCTTGGGCGCCGAGAGGCTGGCTTAGTGGGCGGAATTTCGATGTTAAGGATTAATAGGCCCTTGCGGATGGTGGGACAAGTGAAGGCCTAGACTTGGACGGGTGTTTACGTCGGCCCCGTCGAGCGACTGAGATGCTGTATGCAAAAGCGCTAAGTGCGCTGCAATAAGCATTTAACTACAGTGACATTTTCTTAATGTCACCACCTACAACAGAAGCCCCAAAGTTGCCTGCCTCAGAACTTGACGTCCTTCCTAGCCTAGGGACTGGGTTTAAGGGGCTTACCAATGGCATTATTTCCCTGTAGCCTGCCAGCTCCCACTCTTTCGTGGGCGGGGATTACCCTTACAACAAATCAGAGCTCTGGCATCAGGGAACTCTGGCGTGAGATGAGGGTGCATGCCAAGGCCCCATGAGACCCGACACTGTTGGGTCAGGCACTTTGGTGTAAGTGTGCGGAAAAGGCAGGTAGAGCGCAAAGGAAGCAGAGCTTGGCTCTGCTTGGAATTTGGATGCTGAGACCCAGCAATCTATCTTCCTAGAAGGGGTACCTTGGGCTGGTATCCAGCAATCCTGTTCCAGTAAAAAGAGTTAAGAGTATGAGTAAAGTTGTTCACGGTGTTCAGCACAGGAATGTTTGTTCCAGCGACTTTACCCTGATACTAGTCATCACCCAATCCAGGCAATGTTTCTTGTGCTAGGTTTATGCTTAACAAGGAAATTTATGGTTGTGATTCATTTCCCGCCCCCATTTATTGAAGACCTGGTATCTGCCAGCCACTGTTCTAGGCTGCAAATTCTCACTGATGAGCAAGACAACCAGCTAACATTCCTTTTTCTTTTTTTCTTTTCTTTTATGTTTTGAGACAGGGTCTTGCTCCATGGTCCAGGCTGGTCTTGAACTCACTATGTAGCCTAGGCTGGCCTTAAACACAGAGCAATTTTCCTGTTTCAGCCTCCTGATTACTGGAATTATCATGTGCCACCACACCCAGCTTATGTGGTACTGGGAAATAGAACTTAGGGCCTTGTCCTTGCTAGGCAAGACTCTAACTGCTGTGCTATTCCTCCAGCCTCTAGCTAACATTCTTGTAGAGAAGAGCCATACTAAATATACAAATACTATAACTTACATAAAGATAACAGCTTTGCTGTGGATAAGGTAAGGGCCAGAGGAACACTATTTCTATATCCACAGCCTTCATTCCCTCACATGGATATCTGGGAAAACGACATTTCAGGCAAGTACAAAGGTCTTGAGGTGAGACTATGCCTGGCAGGTTGAGGAATAATCAGGAGGTCAGCGTGCTGAACAGAGGTAGGGAATGTGGTTTGGAAAGGTAACCTGAGACACGGTAAGAAAGGGGAGATTATTCTGAGACGAGATAACTCCAAAGCATCTTGAGTTGGGAGGTGACATCAGATCTGTGTTGTAGGTAGAGATCAGAAAACTAGGCATGGTGGGGCAGAACTAGGAGCAAGAGGCCCTGGCAAGAGTCTAGGACAGAGAGGTGACGGTGGCTTAACTATTGATGGCAGTGGAATTCCAGAGATACATTTTCAAAACTGAGGAGAAAGGATTGGATATAGGAAATAAAGACAAGGATCAAGGGTGAGTGGGAGTTTGGGGTGATCCCCTGAGTGAAGAGCTCTCCCAGGTGGGCAAAACCACAGGGGCTGAATGAGGGCAGAGGTGTTGTCAAGCAGTGTCTCGGGGCAGGGTGCAGCCCTGATATGGGGAGGCATGGAAGTGAGATAGGTGGGATCCCCAGCAGTCATGAAGGCAGCCCACCCATCAGTAAGCTGAGCATCCAACTCCAGAAGCAGAGGCAGAACAGCTGAGGAAACCTGAAGAAGAAAAACAAGACCAAACAGAAATGAGTGAAATAGAAAAGAATGATAGACAAGACTGAGTAAAACAAAAACAAACAAACAAACAAAAAACCACATGGGTCTTGAAAAATGAAAGCCAACCATCTAACATGCCAAGTAAAGAGAAAAGGGATGAGTAAATTCTCTTGGGGATGAAAAGGGAATATAGCCACAGTACGATAGAGTTGTTGCGTTCCCCCCCCCCCCCATTTTGCTGGTATGTATAAGTGGAAAAAAAAATAAAGGTTTACGATGAAGTTGAGCATTTTGTGCACCTACGTATCTTGTCAAGGTGACAAGGGCTTTCCCACTCTCCTTTTGTTCCTCCCCCTACCCATCCCTCCCTCCCTCCTCCCCTACCCCCCTGTTTCACTTTGTTTTTCCTTTTAAGTTCCATAAGAGTTGTGATCTGGGTTTCTCGTATCAGAGAGACCACTCGATGTTTCACCTTCTGCTTCTGTTGTTTTTTTTTTAAATACTATAAGCAATTGTATGTCAGGAAAGTTGAGGACGCGAGCAAAATGAGTAAATTCCTAGAAAAGTACAGCTTACCACTACTGAATCTAGGAACAAAAACATGAGTAGAATCCTATAATCTCAAAAACATTGACTATATATTTAAAACCCCCTCGTGGGGTTGAGGCATAGCTTAGTGGTTAAAGTTCTTGCTAGGATGCACAAGGCTTTGGGTTTGATTCCCCAGCACCTGATAAAAATTGGCCTGGGGCTGGAGGTATTGCTCAGTGGTTACAACCAAGCTTAAGGCTCTGGGTTCATTCTGCAGCACCACATAACTGGATGTAGTAGCACATGCCTGCAACCCCAATACTTTGGGAGACTGAGGCAGGAGAATCCCAAGTTCAAGGCCAGCTTGGACAACTTAGTAATAACTTAATTGGAAAATAAAAAGGGCTGGAGTAAAACTCAGAGTGAAGACCCTGGATTCAATCCTCAACACTGCAAAAAAAGAAAAAAATAAGAGGAGGAGGCTATAGAAGAGGAAAATTCAATATGAATAGCAGTTAGCAAAAACCTGAGCACCAGAGAATTATCCCAACACAACAGAGCACGAACTTCTCCATTTGTCCAAAAAAAATCTCTGTTCATGGGGAAAATATTCTAGAAGAGCAAATCCGAAGCTACAATGGAAGATGAGAAAGGTAAAACATTCTAAAATTTGGAACTAACATCTCAGATCTATGTCAAAAATTAGAGGCATAAAATTACTTCAAAGACTTACAGAACATCTCTCGAAGTTGTTCATGCATTGGACTCACCAAAAAAAAAAAAAAATCTTGTTATTTCCAAATTGTAGAAATCATGTAGATTATAGTCTCTGGCAACTATACAATAAAATTAAAGATTGAGGATAAAAGGATGGCCTTAAAAACAGAACAGAAGAAAACAAAGGCCACTTAGAAATTTTAAAGCAGGCTTCAGAATAGCTCTGTTTAAAGAGGAAGCAAGAGTAAATTTATAAGTTTTTTTTTTTTAGAAATGAGTAATAATGAGGGCCCTCTGTATAAAAACCTAGGAAATATTGGCAGAATGGTCACGTAGAAAACCAATAACCTAAACCAGGGGTGTCCAACCCCACCATGGACTGGTACCAGTCTAAGGCCTTGGAATGACTGGGCCACTGGAACAGATGAGCTGTGAGCAGGTGAGTGTGGAACAAAGCTCCGTCTCCTGTGAGTGAGTTCCAGTCAGGTTCTGAGGCCGCTGCTGATTGACAGGAGGCAGAGCCTCCCTCCTTGCTCGCCATGTCAAGTATATCCTCCAACTACAGAACAAGTATCACCAACCCCATCCTTGACCTTGGAAGAATGATCTTCAACTAAACTAGTCCCTGATGTCAAAAGGTTGGGGACCACTTAGCCTAAACTACATTTGTAAGAAAATAGGAAATGATAAGAGACAAGTTGGTTGTAATAGATTGTGGTCATACTCATGAGTGTGTACACACACAGTTTTCATCTTTTACACTTATAACCTCACTAAAAGAAAAGCATTAGAACTGTTCCCAGGGGGCAGAGGCCTGTAATTCTAGCACTCTGGGAGACTGAGGAAAGAAGATCACAAGTTCACATATTCAAGTCCAGACTGAGCAACTTAGACCCTCTCTCAAATAAACAAAAAAGGGTTAGAGATGTAGCTCAGCGTGAAGACCCTGCGCTCGATCCCCAGTGCCACAATAGATAAATAAAAATAAAAAAAAAACATTAGGGCACAAAAACAAAACCATCAGAGTGAAGACTGTTTGACGAAGCTGTGAGATTATTATCAATGGAGAGATTTTAACAATTTTTAGAATGCAGATAAGAACTAAGATAAAACAGGCAGGAAAAACTGCAGCTGAAAGTATTTGACAGGAGAGCTACAGAGCAGGTGGGGGCCATTTTGTTAAATGCAACACCAGAAACTGACAAGAAGGAAGCAGTGAGCACTCGATGAAGTCCATGGTGTCCAATGGGATTGGACACACCAGCAGTGACCGATAGCCTTGTTTCAGGCGGAGCTGACCATTCTGAGAAACTGAATGAAATTTGTGCAGAGCTAGGGCTACCAGCACCTATGGTGACAACCCTTGAGCGTTTTTTTGTTCAGCCTAGACTGGAGAGGGGATGGTCTCTGCTTCCCCCTTCCCTCTCCTCCACAGAAGACAGTCATGGCAGGAAAGCACATTAAATACACAATGGCTTTTCAGACTTTCTTTATTAAATAAAAATCCATCATAGGTATCATCAGAAATTGGAAGAAAGCTCTCAAATGAAAACCAGTTGAAATGAACAAAGAAGTAGGGCCTGGTAGTGCAGGTCTATAATCCCAGCACTTTGGGAGGCTGAGGCAGGAGGATCTCAACTTTGACCCCAGCCTGGGCAACTTCGTATCTTAGTAAGACCCTGTCTCATTATGTAAATTAAAAGGTGGGCTGGGGATATAGCTCAGTGTAAAGATCCTGGTTAAATCCCTAGCACCACACAAAGGAAAAAAAAAAAAACTGTAGATGTAGCTCAGTGCAAAAGCATTGGTTCAATCTCCAGTCTTGCAAAAATGAGGAAAAAATCTGAAAAACAAAACAGAGAAAAAGAAATCAGCATCAGAATAGCACCGGATTTCATAAAAACACTGGACAACAAGAGGATTACAGGACAACAAAAGGATATGATAGAGTAATGTCTTCACATTCCAAGGAAAATGACACTTTTTTTGAGACATGGTCTTGCTCAGTAGCCTGGGCTGGTTCTGAACTCACTACGTAGCTCAGACTGGCCTCAAACTCAATGGCAATCCTCCTGCCTTAGCTTCTCAAGTGTCAGGAGGAAAATGATTTCATTTTTGTTTCTTTCTTCTCTCTCTCTCCTTTTTAATTTTTTTGAGACAGGGTCTCGCTCTACAGAGGCTGGTCCTGAACTCAGGATAGAGCCCAGGCTGGCTTTGGACTCACAGCAATCCTCCTGCCTCAGCCTCCCGAGTGCTGGGATTACAGGTGTGCACCACCACGCCCGGCTTATGTGATGTTGGGGAATGAAACTCGGGTACATAGAGCTTGACTTAGCACTTTAACCACTGAACCACTCCTCCAGCCCCAGAACATGACTTCAATATAGATCCCGATGCCAGTCCAAATACCCATCAAGAGTGACAATGGAATAAAAATAACTTTGGATATAACAGAGCTAAGAAAATTTACCTTTCATACTTTCTGAGGAAGTTACAGCGGAACAAGGGTGTGACAATGGGAGCAGGCCTCGTGGGACCCATAGCCGTGGGGCCGCAGCCAGGATTCTCACATGTGGTGAGTGGCAGGCTCAGGGAGAGAGGCATCCAAGAATTAACAGCACACTTAGGTCTTTTTTGTTTTTGTTTTCTGGTTAAATTTATAGTTTATTCAGTGATATTACATATACAGCTATATTGACATAATTTGAAGAAGGGTCCATATTATATCATGTAATTACAACATCTAAATTATTTTCTCTATCCAGATTATGTGCTATAATTTAATTTGTTTTCCCCCATTTTATTAATATATATGCAATATACAATGGTTACATTTCTCTTGAGTATTTTGAAAAAGCACACTTGTTTTAAGTGTGTGTATATATTAAGTATGTGTGTACATGTGTGTCAACATATTAAATAGTGTGGCTGAGAGTTTAAAGAAATTGGATAGTGATGGAAAACAGCACAGCAAAGTAAGAAAAGGCAATCAGAGACATCAGGAAAAAAGAACTGGACAAGAAAGGTTCAGCCAGACCTGCTCGCACAAGCCTGTAATCCCAGTACTCTGGGAAGCTGAAGCAGGAGGATTGCCAAGTTCCAGCCCAGCCTGGCCAATTTAGTGACCTACCGAGACCCTGTCTCCAAATAACAAATAGAAAAAAGTGGTCTGGAGTACCTTCTTCAGTGTAGAGGCCCTGAGTTAAAACCCCAATACTGCAAGAAGATGCAAAGTGAAATGTATCATAATTTTGCCAATTGACGGTAAGTTAGGAAAGAGAACCCACTGGAAATGTGGTGGTAGGGATGTTCTCTTGTCAAATGGCCCAGGAATCATCACATTGGACTCGAGAGGAAAACATATTCCTAGACTTCCTCCTCTTGACTTGGCATTGAAAATACATAATGTAAATCAGGCCAAGTGTTGCATGTCTGTAATCCCAGGACTCTGGGAGACTGAGGCAGGAGAATTCCAAGTTCAAGACCTTATCTTGAAATTTTAAAAAAAAGTAAAAAAAAATGGGCTGGAGATGTAGCTCAGTGTGAAGGCTTTGAGCTCAACCCTCAGTACCACAAAAAATAAAAATGAACATTTAAAAATGGGCTGGGGATATAGCTCAGGGTAAAAGTCCAAGGTTCAATCTTCAGTACTGTGAAAAAAAAAGCAACTTCTGTAGACATATAATGTGAAGTTTTGTTTTTGGTCTTCAAGTTTAGGAGTCAAGCTATGCACAATACCTAAAGGGATGGGTTTTAGTTGCAGGATGAGGTGAACTCAGGCATGTGTTCCAGAGGTGGTCTTGGTGAACCCTGGCACATCACACATGCCATTTGTACTTTGGTACCTTTACTCCTTTATAAGTTTAGATAATTGGTTTTTGAGACAGGGTCTCTCTCTGTAGTCCTAAATTCATTATGTATTCCAGGCTTGCCTAGAACTCTCAACAGTCCTCCTGGCATGTGCCACCATACCCAGTTTATGTGGTGCTGGAGAATAGAACCCGGGGCTTCGGGCTTGCTAGGCAACCGCCTTAACCGCTGAGCTACACCCCTAGCCCAAGATTAAATAGTATGCTTGAACCTCTTAACCTCTTGCACCACTAACATTCAGTACTAATGTTATCTTTGAGAATTTTGTGTCAGCTCTGCTTTATTTTTAATTTATTTTTATTAGTGTTGTCATGTGAATACTTTTCCAGGGGAGGCATGAATACCAACATCTGCTCACCCCAGATAGAGCACAGCAGACAGGCCAAAGCAATGATCACACCAACATCCGACCTTGTAAGCCAGCAAGTTCACTGGGATCACTTGCACAAGGTGAAGCCAATGAGCTTAGAGTGTACACCACTATCCAGAGTGCAAGAGCTTCCAGTAACAACTCCCTGGTAGATAACAACCGCCCACATAGCTGCACATCCAGGTGCAGGTGTGGCTCCTGAACCTAAGGGCTTACCTAACCTCTCTTACTGTGCACACGTGTGATCCATCTCCCCCATACTCCTCAGTGTGAGGAATTCATGCATATACATATGATGTCATGTTCATTTTTACTTCCCCTTTCCTCCCTTGCCCCTTCCTGTCTCCACAAAGTCCACCTCCCTGTCTCCTATCATCTCTCTTTCGTTTTGTTATTTCAATTACATGTAATTAGGGCTTCTCAAAAAAGAGAAATCATGCGATATTTAACCCTCTGTGTCTAGTTTATTTTGCTTAGCATTATGGTCTCAAGGTGCATTCATTTCCCTAAAAATGACTCAAATCTCTCCTTCTTCATGGCAAAGTCATACTCCATTGTAAATATAGATAACATTTTCTTTATCCATTCACCTGTTGATGGGCATGTAGGCTGCTTCCAAGATTTAGCTATTATGAGTTGTGCTGCTATTTACATGATCAGGGTTAACATTTACATCCCATCCTCATAAATGGGAAAAGACAATAATCAAGAGGGAGGTGGGAGTGGAAGAAAAGGAAACCAAGGCTTATTAGGGTTTAGAGGACCCCAATAAATGCATCCTTTTCTGTCCCTAGCTAAGTGTGCTGATACTAGCCAAGATTCTTGGGTTAATCAGCACAGAGAGCAGCCCATGTCTGCAGACAAAGAACAGCCACTCCGATGAGACACCGCACAACTCTCTGAAATGACGACAGTGCTAGTAGTAGGTGTCAAGGCAGATGGAAGATTCTCTGAAGAAAGAGCTACACACAGGAGAGGCAGCTGTCCCTTCTACCTTGTGGAGATGCTACTCATGTCCCTGTGACAGTCACAGATGCCACATGTGAATTGGGAGCTCTGGACCCTGTTCAGCCAATGAAGATTGGCAAGTCAACCCAGGGTTTCTGAGACACTGCAGTCATTTGCTCCTCCAGGACTGGGCTGGTGGGTGTCTGAAGGTGACACTCACTGAACAGCAACAGTAGTTCAATAAGTCATCACAGGGCTTTTCATGAGCACTTTCTCTGTGGTTAGGATTTCCCACACCCTAAGCTGTTTCCTAGTTTACAAGTTGCCTGTGATCTGCAGCAGCAGTCGCCACCCTTCTTGGAACCAGAGACCCTTTCCTGGTCATTAGTTTCTAGTTTCATCACATTGTGGTTGGAAAGGCGTTTGATAAGATTTCAGTTCTCCAGAAGGTACGATGTGTTTTGTGGCCTCTCATGCGATCCTTTGCGGAGTACATTCTGGGTGCACTGGGGAAGAACGTGTGCCCTGCTGCCACGGAACAGAATGTCCTGGGCATAGGCCTGTTACGCACCTTAGCCTGGACCAGCTGTCCCCGACCTGCTTGGCACCAGCGACCGGCTTCATGGGAGGCAAGTCTTCACGGACTTGGGGCTGGGGCCGACATCCCCGCCTCAGCTCCCCCTCAGACCATCAGGCAGTAGATTCTCACGAGGAGCACACGCCCTTGATTCCTCGCATGCACAGTTCACAGCACAGTTCTCACTCCTGTGAGAATCGAATGTCCCCTCTGATCTGCCAGGAGGCAGAAAAATGGGGAGCAGATATAAATACAGAGCTTCATTTGCTTGTCGACCTCTCACCTCCTGTTGTGTGGCCTGGTTCCTAACCTGTTCGGGTGGTCAGGTGAGCTATGTGTAGCGACTTCCTACTGTGCAGCACAGTTCCTAACAGGCCACAGGCCATACCAGTGCATGTCTTGGGGTTCACAAACCCCAAGATCTACAGGGCTGTGCTCTTGTGAGGCCTTGAAAGTTGATCAGAGACTGCATCAATACCTATTTTTCCCCCGTATGAGTTTTTGTTTTCTTTTGTTTTTGCTTTTTCCCTCATTCAGGTTGACAACTCTTTAATCTTGGTTTTATGTTTTGAAGCGCCAATTTTAGGACTGATATATTAACTTTCTGATTTCTTTGTATTCCAACTTGGTGTATTCACTGTTCGCAACATTTCTGTTTTCCAGATATTTTGTACCTTTTAAAAGTCTGTTGGCAGACAGATAGACCAGTGGAACAGAATTGAGTATGCAAAACCAAAACCAAATACCCTCAAATACTTAATCTTTGATAAAGGAGCCAAAAGCATACACTGGAAAAAGGATAGCGTGTTCAACAAATGGTGCTGGGAAAACTGGACGTCTACATGCAGAAGAGTGAATCTAGTCACACACCTGTCACCATGCACCAAAATCAAATTAAAGTGGATTAAAGACCTAGACATTAAAAATGAAACACTGAACCTTCTAGAAGACAAATGAGGCAAATATCTAGAAGACATAAGTGTAGGCAAAGACTTCCTTGACAAGACACCAAGAGCAAAAGAAATTATCCCCATTATTAACAAATGGGATCTTGTCAAAGTAAAAAGTTTCTGCACAGCAAAGGAAATTATCAACAGTGTAAGAAGAGAACCAACAGAATGGGAAAAAATATTCACCACCAATACCTTAGATAGGAGGCTCAGAATACACAGGTAACTGAAGAAAAGTAAGCCCCAAAATAAAGGATCCTATTGAAAAGTGGGCAAATGAAATGAAGAGACAGTTCACTCACGAACAAGTACAAACAGCCAATAAATACATGAAAAGATGTTCAACATCCTTAGCCATAAGAGAAATGCAAATCAAAACAACACTAAGATACCATCTCACTCCAGAGAGATTGGCCTGTATCAACAACTCAAATAACAACCAGTGCTGGCGAGGCTGTGGGGAGAAAGGAACCCTCTTGCACTGCTGTGGGAATATAAATTCGTACAACCACTATGGAAAACAGTATGGAGGTTTTTCAAAAGATTGGAAATAAATATCCCCTTCGATCCAGTGATACTTCTCCTGGAAATATTTCCAGAAGAGTTAAAAACAACACATAACAGAGATACATATACACCCATGTTCATAGCAGCACAACTAACAATAGTAAAATGTGTAAGACACTCAAATATCCATCAACAGACCCATGGATATACAAACTGTGGTGTTTATACACAATGGAATACTACGCATCAATAAAGTCAGATAGGTTGGAAGCTTTTGTAAGGAAATGGAGGAAACTTGAGACCATCATGCTTAGTGAAGTGAGTCAGAAGCAGAAGGTGAAATATCGAATGGTCTCTCTGACAGGAGAAACCTAGATCACAACTATCTCATGGAACTTAAAGTGCAAAATAAAGGGAAAGGGAGTGGGTATGGGGTGGGAGGATGGGTAGGAGGTGGATCGAAAAGAAAGCAGGGAAGGTCTTGTTATCTTGACTAGATATGCGCACAAAATGCTCAAGATCAATGTAAACTTTAAATTTTGCAATTATACATATCAATACAATGGGGGGAAAACTCTGTTGGGCTAGGCGAGTAGCTCAGTGCTTAAAGTGCTTGCCTACCATGCACAAGGCCTTGGGTTCATTTTCCAAGTACCATGTAAAAATGAGCTGGGTGTGGTGGTGCACACCTATAATTCCAGCACTTGGGAGGCTGAGGCAGAAGAATTTCTGTGAGTTCAAAGCTAGCCTGGGCTATGTAGTGAGTTAGTTCAGGACCAGCCTGGACTACAGAAAGAGATCCTGTCTCAAAAAATCAAACGCTATGTATCTATCTATCTATCTATCTATCTATCTATCTATCTATCTAGCAAGCACAAGACCCTGGGACCAATTCCCCAGCACCACACAATAGCTGGGCATGGTGGCATGTGCCTGTGATTCCAGTACTCTGGAGACTGAGGCAACAGGATTGCTGTGAGCTTGAGGCCAGTCTGGTCTACAAAATGAGCTCAGGACCATCCTGGACTACAGAGCAAGACCTTGTCTGTTGTGGTTTGTCCCTGGAGTGTCCCCCGAAGCCTCGTGTGTCTGGTTGCTATAAAATAACAATGTGCAGTTGAAGAGCGCTCTGGCTGCACCTGCATCATGTGTTTCCACCATTGTTCGACCACTCATGAATGGACTGTGCGACCTTCTGAAACTGTGAGCTAGGACAAACCTCCCTCTCTTAAATTTGTGGATGTCAAATATTCTGTCCCAGCAACAAATAAGTAACTGAGACAGTCTCAAAGACTAATAAAATAAAGTTTATCTATGTATCTATCTACTCACTTATTTGTGGTACTGGAGCTGGACCCAGGGCCTTTACACTGAGCAACCTTTTTATAATTTTGATTTTGAAGCAAAGTCTCACCAAATTGCCCAGGCTGGGCTTGAATTTGCAATCCTGTGGCCTCTGCTTCCCAGAGTGCCACCACACGTGGATTCCCAGCAGTTTCACTGCCCTAAAAGTTCCCTGTGCTCCACCTATGCATTTGTCCCTCCCATCAGTCCCCTGGAAACCACTGATCATTTTATTGCTTGCATAGTGTCACCTTTTCCAGAACGTCATGTGCTTGGAATCATGTCATCTGCAGCTTTTACAGATTAGTTCCCTCACTTAGTAACATCCATTGAAGCTTCTCCGTGTCATTTCCTGGCTTGACTGTATTTCTTTTTAGTGCTAGGATTAGTCCATCTGTTGCATGCAGAGTTCAGTGGTCCATTCCCCACATCCTGGGCAATTAGGAGTAAGGCTGCTATAAACATCCAGGTGCTGGCTCTTGTGTGTACGTAAATGTTGAAATGCTTTGGGTAAAACCTAGCAGTGCGATCAGCTAGATGGACAAAGTAGGTTTGTGAGAAAATGCCAAACCATCTCTCAAAGTTGCTTCCCCTTTGTGCTCCTCCAGCATAAGGGAGTGCTCCTGCTTTTCCTGCTCTGGACCTTGGCCTTTCGGGTCAATGTGCAGAACTTGCATTTCCACGATGATGCGAAGGGCAGCATCACTTCGTAACATTACTTGCTAGCTCTCAATCTTCTTTTTTATTTTTTTGAGACAGGGTCTTGCTCTGTAGTCCAGGTTGGTTCTGAGCTCAATATGTAGCCCAGGCTGGCCTCAACCTCCAAGTAATCCTCTTGCCTCAGTTTTCTGTGCTCTGGAATCATAGGCATGCACCACCGTGCTCAACTTATGTGGTGCTGGGGAATCGAACTCAGAGCCTTGTGCTTGTAAGCAAGCACTCTAAGCGCTGTGCCATTCCTCCAGCCCCTCTTTATGCTCCTTGATGAGGTATCAGTTAATACTTTTGGCCCATTTTGGCTTCATTTCTTACTGCTAATTTGTGTGTGTGTGTGTGTGTGTGTGTGTGTGTGTGTGTGTGTGTGTGTGGTTCTGTGGTACTGGAGATTGAGTGAGCCCAGGGCTTTTGCACTGAGCTACAGGCCCAGCTTTTTTTTTTTTCATTTTTAATTTGGAGACAGGGTCTCACTAAGTCACTAAGTTCACCAGGCTAGGCTCTAACTTGTGACCCATCTACCTCAGCTCCCCAGAGTGCTGATATTGCAGGTCTCAGCCACAGACCCAGCTTATATTGTTGAATTTTAAGGGCTCTTTGTGCCAGGTGTGGTGGCACACACCTGTCATCCTGACACTCCAGAGCCTACATAGTGAAACCCTCTCTCAACTCAAACAAACAAGAAAAGAGTTCTTGTATATTTTGGGTAACTGTCTTATATCAGACATGTCTTTGTACTAGTGAGCTTTCTGTCACCGAGACACAATACCCAACACCCCCAGCTTAAAGGAGGGCAGGTTTAATTTGGCTCGTGGCTTCAGGAGCTTCAGTCCATGATAATGGCTCCAAGGCAGGGACATCATGGCAGAAGGGTGTGTGGCAGGGCAAAGCTGCTCAGTTCATGGTGGCTGGCAATCATAGCAGGGAAACGGTCAAAGAGGAAGGAAGCAGGGACTAGTCATAGTTTCCAAAATCACACCTCTATGACACCCAGACACACCCAGATACACCCAAAAGTGCACTCCACCCATCTCCAGGGCGATTCCCAGACCAATCAAGTTGTTTATTGAGTCTTCCTTTCATTGATCGTGTTCTTGATGTTTTATCTAAAAGTTACTTTCAAACACAAGGTCAAATACATTTTCTCCTATGGTATCTTCTAGGATTTCACAGTTCTGTATTCGACAGTGAGGTCTGTGGTCCATTCTGAGTCCTGTGGAGGTGGAGGCATAAGGTCTGTGTCTAATTCATTTACTTCATGCAGATGTCCAGTTATCCTAGAACCACTTGTTGAAAAGACTGATGTACATTCCAAGCCCTCTTCTTTTTTTAGTTTTTATTTTGAGATGGGAGGGTCTCACTAAGTTGCTAAGTTGCCTAGGCTGGCCTTAAACTCATGATCCTCCTGCCTCAGCCTTGCAGATTGCTGGTGTTACAGGTATGCATCACTATGCATGGCTCAGTTTGTATTTTCTTTTGCCTGTACTACACTGATTGAAATTGGGTAGTGTTAGTCCTCCAACTTTGTAATTTCCCTGCCATATTATGTCAGCCATTTCAGGTCTTTCATTCTCTCTCTATAGATTTCGTAAAATGTTTGCTTATAATATATAAAGTATATTGCAGAAGTTTGGTTGGGATTGCATTGAATCTACAGGTCAAGTTGAGGAATGAGGGCATAGCTCATGGGTTAAAGCGCTTCCCTACCATGTACATGTTGCTGGGTTCAATTCCCTAGCACCACATAAAATTAATCAAGCATGGTGATGCATTCCTCTAATGCCAGCACTCGGCAGGCCAAAGCAGAAGGATTTCAGTGAATTTGAGGCCAGCCTGGACTACAGAGCAATACCCTATCTCTTTTAAACAAACAAACAAACAACATAGATCAAGTTGGGAAGAAATGATTTGTTGTCTTGACAATATTGAGTCTTCCTGTCCATGACCACGAGATTATTCATGAACATGGAATTTATTTATTTAGTTCTTCTTTTGATGCATTCTATCAGAGTTTTCTAGTTTTCCTCTTGTAGATCTTGTACATATTTTTTAAAAAAATTATACCTAAATAAAACTACTTCATCTGGGGGATGCTAATATAAGTATGTTTTTTCATTTTAAGTGCTATCTGTTCATTGCTGCTACATGGGAAAGCAATTGACTTTTGTACATTAATTTTGTATTATGCACCCTTGCTATCATCATTTATTAGTACTAGAGATTTCATTGTTAATTTTTTGAATTTTTTATATAGATGGTCATGTCACCCGTGAAGGAAGGCAGTTTTATTTCTTTCTTCTCAGACAAGAAGCCTTTTATTTCATTGTCCTGTTATTGCATTAGCTAGGACTTCCACTATAATGCTGAAAAGAGCCATAGGGTGCCACCCTTGCCTTGTTCCTGATCGCAGTGGGAAAGCTTCTAATGTTTCTCCATTCAGTATGATGATAGTTGTTGGTTTGTAGATTATTAAGTTGAAGAAGTTCTAGGTTAGTCTATTTTCATCATGGATGGACATTAGATTTGGTCAAAAGCTTTTCCTGCATATATAGACATCATATGACTTTTCTAATTCAGCCTGGAGATGTGATGTATTCCATTAATAGATTTTCAAGTGTTGAATCAGCTTTACATGCCTGGGATAAAGTTCACTTGCTCATAATGTATCACTGTTTGTTTACTGTGGGATTGAATTTACAAATATTTTTGTTGAAGATTTTTTGCATCTACATCATAAGAGACAGTAGTTTGTAGTTTGTTTTTCTTGTAATATCTTTTTCTGGCTTTTGTATTAAAAGATGTCGTCTTCACAGAATGAGTTAGGAAATAGTCCCTATCCTTTAGTCTCTGAGAAAAACTATACAGAATTGGTGCAATTTCTTCCTTAAATGTTAGGGAGAATTCACAGATGAGCTCACTTGGATTTGGTGATTTCTGTTTCTGGTTATTAATTATTGATTCAGGATTTTTTTTTTTTTGAGGCAAGTTCTTGTCACTTGCCTAGGTGGCTCCGAACTTATGATCTTCCTGCCTCAGCCTGCTGAATAGCTGGGATTACAGGCATGTGCCACCTCAATTGGCTGACACAATTTATTTAATGGATATAGGCTCATTTAGATCATTGATTTTTTTTCTTGTGTGATCTTTGGCAGACTGTGTCTTTCCAAGAATGGGCCCATTCTGTGGATGTATAGTTGTTCATAGTATCTCATTATACTTTTAATGTTTTGGTGCCTGTTGTTTCCTTTCTGATATTAATTTGTATCTCATTTCTCCGTTGGCTAGAGGCTTATCATCTCAGAATAACTTTTTGGTTTCATTGGATTTTTAATATTATGTAGTACTGGGGATTGAACCCAGGGCTTTCACACTGGACTACATCCTTCAGTCCATTTTTTAGTTTTTTTTTTTTTTTGAGACAGTTCTCACTAAGCCATTAAGCTCCCTAGGCTGAGTTCAAATATGCTATCCTCCTGCCACAACCTCCCTTAGTACCATGATTTTAGGTATGTGCCACTGAAGTGGAATAATACAGACTGTCCTGGGGACAGGAGTTGGAGGTCCCATGGCCCTAATTTCATGTTGTTGCATCTTTGTGTGCTTTGGGACCTCCTGTATCTTTTTAGCTTTATTACACTGTGGGCTGAGACACAACATTGGATGCGTCCTTTTTTTTTTTTTTGTGGTACTGGGGATTGAATACAGGGCCTTTGACCTGAGCTACATCCCCAGCCTTTTACTTATTTTTTAAAAGGCAAAAGATTTACGTGATCTGAAGAGAAACCAGAGTATATTTTTATTTATTTTAAACACAGGTTGTCACTGCTCTGCAGTCCAGACTGGTCCTGAATTCACTATATAGTCCAAGCTGGCCTTGAACTCACAGCAGTCCTCCTGCCTCAGGCTCCTGAATGCTGGGATTACAAGCATGTGCCACCAGCCCTGGTTTATATAGTTCTGGGGAATCAAACTCAGGAACTTGCACTTACTAGGCAAGTTCTCTAACCACTGTGCTATTCCACCAACCACCTCACTCCCCTGCCTTTTTTGATTTTTGAGTTGGCCCTGGCTAAGTCACTCAAACCTGCAGTCCTCCCACCTCAGCTCCCTGAAGTGTTGGGATTACAGGCAGGTCTGGGCCATTGGGCTGGCTTGCATGTAGCCTTCTAAACATGAATGCATGCGTTGTGGGGTCTCCATGACTCTTCATGGGAGCTTGAGAAGAACATACCTTCTGCTGCAGTTAGAATCTGTAGATGAGACTGTCACTTATATCCAGGTGATTGGTGACTTCCCAAGTCCTTCCTTTGGAGCTGCCTATTTCTGATGGGAGGAGGGAATTCATCTATTTGTCTTTTAACTTCTATCCAGTTTGCCTCACTTTTTCTTCTTTCAGTACTGTGGATGCAACCCAGGGCCTTCACACTGACTTACATCTCAAGCCCTTCTTATTTATTTATTTATTTTTTAATAAAACAGAGTCTCACTAAGTTGCTCAGGCTGGACTTGAACTTGTGATCTTCCTGCCTCAGCCTCCCAGAGTGCTAGGGATACAGCCTAGCCACTAAACCCAGGTAAGCACTTAAAAAAAAATTGCTTTCAAGACAAGTATACTGGAAGCAAACACTCTTAACAGTTGTTTGCCTACTTCTCCTCACTCCTTTTTTTGAGACAATGTCATTATGGCATCTCACTACATAGCTCAACTTGAGATCTTCATACCTCAGCCTTCCAGACTGCTGGCATTACAGGCAAGCACCACACCTGGCTGTGACATAGGTTTCAGAAAATCATCTGTTTCGGAGATGGAAATTATTCCACGTGAACTAGTTACTGAGCACACACCATCATCCTACCTGTGTCGTTGGGGTGGCCGTCCCCCACCGCTAGGGTCACCGTGCCAGGCCATCACTCATGTGTGCCAACTACTTCCCAACCTTCTGAGCTCCTGGGAGACCTATCTATTCTCAGAAGTGTCCTGTGGTTTGAGGAACACATGCCAATCAATGAGAAAAGCAATTTAAGTGCCTGAGAAGGGAGAACCAAAGGACCTTAGATGATATTCAAAAGGATAATTTCATGCCAACAAGGAGGTCACTGTACCAGAAAAAGGTGACTGTAAGGAGCCTTCATGGCTGGACAGACAAAGCACAATGTACTGGAGAGTCAGTGAAGAGGAGATGGGCAGAGATAGATATTCCAGGTCTTTGTGGGGAAAATTAGAAGGGTATGAGTTGGCTCAGAGACGCCTTAGGCTCTTGGCTCTCTCACGATGTGCTAAACAGTGCACATGGGCAGTCAAGCCATCTTACTTCTGTGAGAAACCTGCAAAGAGTGACAAAACAGAGTGTCCCAAAGTTTGCCATACAGGTACAATATTTAAAACTATAGGTTGGCCTGGTGGCACAGGCCTAAAATCCCAGCACTTGGAGAGGCTGAGGAAGGAGGACCACAAGTTTGAGCCCAGCCTGGGCATCTCAGAGACTTTGTGAGACCCTGTCTCAAAAATCAGAACTGAAAAATAGGCTGGGAATATAGTCACTGGGAAGGCCTGGGATCCATCCCCAGTACCATCTATATATCTATTTCTATATCTAGATAAATAGACAGATAGATTTAGAAAAAAATCATAAAATATTTTTAATTTTGTTTATTTTGAGACAGGATCTCACTCTGTAGTCCAGGCTATTCCTGAGCTCACTATGTAGTCTAGGTTGGCCTCAGGCTCAGCTGTATTTTTATTACTTTTTAAATTTTACATACTATTTCCCTTTCCCCTTCACAGCCTCTCACCCCTCCTGCTTCCTTTTCCCTCTCCACAAAGTCCACGTTCTTACTTTCTTCCATTTCTCTTACTTTTTTATGGTTTTACTTTCTCAAATTAGAGAAGCCATATGATACTTAACTTTCTGTGTCTCATTCACTTTGCCAAGCATAATGGTCTCAAGGTGCATCCATTTTCCTACAAATGACTCACATTTGTCATTCTTTATGGCACAATAGTATTCCATTGTGTATACATACCACATCTTCTTTATCCTGTCATCTGAACTCTGGCATATTGGCTTCTTCCAGGATTTGGCTATTATAAATTGCTCAGCGGTATTTTATCTATTTTTCAAAGATCATTTGTAAACAACAAAGACCAATCAATGATATATTGCCCATTTTGCTCAATAAGCTTTTGCCATCTTTTAGTAACCTTCATAATTCCTCATCCATAGAAGGGCCTGTCTTTATCAGCAAAAAATTGAACAATATGCTGATTTACAGCCTTGCTGGAATTGAACATTATACTATGTAAGGAGTTTTGAAGAGAGCAAAACAAATGGAAGTCTGACAGCATCAGGCCAGGCAAGTGTGGTGGGCACTGCATCTAATAATTTTTGACAGGTGATCAAACTTGTGCATGGTCTCATGTTGTCATGACAGAACACCACTCCTTGACAATTAACGAACTCTGGACACTTCTGGGTGATGGATTCACTCAAACTGTCCATTTGCCAACAGTACACATTTGAATTGATTGTTTGGTTCCTTGGTAGTCGCTCAAAAAACACAACACCTCTAAAATCTCCCAAGAGCATAACCTTCCTCTTATGAATGTCTGCTTCGGTGTCATTTGAGGCAAATCATGTTGGGACCAAGATGGTGCACCACATCGATGCAACCAATCCACTTCTCATCACCAATTATTAGTCTCTTCAACAAAAAAGATCTTTTTCCTCATGTTTAACAGTAGATCACAGGTGTTTATATGCACTGTCAAATGAACATCTGAGTTCATGGGGAAGCCCAATATCAAGCTTGCTATATATCCCAGCTTCTTTGGGTGGTCACAAACACTTGAATGATGGATTCTAATGTTTCTGCAATCTCTCGTGTCATGTAACATGAATTTGCCTCAGTCAATCTCTTTGTTTTGTCTCCATCAACTACGGTGGGCCTCCCTGAATAAGAACAACCATTGAAATCAAAATGACCATCACGAAATTTTATGAACCATTATTGGCACTGACACTCTTGTAGATTATTGGCACTGTCACTCTTGTAGATTATTGTCACTGTAAACTGTACACAACTTTTCACAAGCTTGATGAGTGTTCTTCTGTGCACAGAAGTAAAATAGTGAAACATGGAGAAAAATGCATAGCTTGGTCTTCCATCTTTTTTTTAACAGGTGCTAGGACTCAAACCCAGGGTCTTGCACTTGCTATGCAAGCACTCTAAGCACTGTGCTATTCCCCCAGCCCTTCCATCTTTGACTTGTAAAATCTCCAAAACTTAACCAAATCACTTAATCTTCTGTGGAATAAAACTAGAACTGTTAACTACAAATGACACAACAATAACACATATGCAACTTATTCTAGTACTTCAGAGATGATAGCACCACCTGTTGCAAAAATGTGTCATAACTTTTCCAACAATATACTGTGTGGGTTTGTATATAAAATCTGTTTACTCAGGATGAATTTGTCATGATATTTGAAGTAAAAGCAATGCTATGAGAAAAATAATATACAGACATTGAATTCAATGTACAGGTTGCCCCAAAAGTTGCCATATCCAGGAAAACTTAAAATACTTTTGAGGAAACCCTGTATGTTACTTGGCAAGGAAAGCTGAAATCAATTTCTCAAGGGTGCTCACCTCAGAGGGACAGCCCCTATGCCATTCCTAAAACAGCAGCCACCACCCACTCTGTGCCACCCTGCACGTGGCTCTGCCTCCCTGCCAGGTACCCATCATGTCCTGTGTTCCCAAGTGTAAAGGTAGGTGAGCCTTTGTCCACTCCACTAACCCATACACACTGCTCCCTGCTCCATCCAGCTGACATGACTGAGCAGTTGAATTTCCCACACTGGCACTTCTGTCACCCTTGTGACTGGTGACCATGAGAGTTCTGCACTGTTATGGCTGCAAAGCCCTGGGAAAGCTCAAATTCAAAAAGTAAAAGAAAAGGCGGGGAATGGAGTTCAGCATGAAGAAGCCCCCACATCCAACCCCCAGTCTTCCAAAACACAACACACACCTTTGGCCTGGGGCAGCCATCCTCCTAGCTGGTAAGACTCATCAACAAGAAGCTCAAACCTGGCGGGAATTATCGCGCCCGCCAATCGGCATCCCCTATAGAAACCTTCCTCAGTCTCCTGTGTTCTGTCCCCCAGACACCCAGCTGTTGTGGTGCGTGCTGACATTGCCTGCGTGTCTCTCCTCTCCAGGACACAGGAGGAAAATGAGCTGGCATGTCATCATTGTCTACCCTCCCTTCCTGTGTCTCCTGCTGTGCGGGAAACTGCCTGCTAGTCTCATAAAGAAATCCTCAGCAGCCACTGAGAGTTGTGCTGTCTGCAAACTGCCAGGTCGTCCCCATGCTCCACGATGTCTCAATGATGTGTGTGGAGGGGGTCATATGTAGGGTGATGGGTGGCTTTTTGTTTTACAGTGGTGGGGCTTTTTTTTTTCTTGCAATGCTAGGGATCCAGCCAGGGCCTTCGCATTGAGTTACATCCCCAGACCATTCTGTTTGTGGTAGAGTCTCACTGAGTTCCCAGGCTGGGCTTGAACTTGTGATCTTCCTGCCTCAGCCTCCCACAGTGCTGGTGCCATCACATCTACCTTGGGATAATAGCATTATTTGCTATCTCAACCTGGAATTAACTTCTTGGTGCATTTTTAGTCTGAGGCAGCCTTATCTTCAGTAGCTCCAACCAGATATAGCTCAGAGGCCTTTCTAGTGTGAATAATAAGCCAACTGTGGTACATTCATTCAGTCCCCTTCCCTTAGGTGCCCAGCATGCTGAGATGGTGGACATGTGCCACCACAGCTGACCCTTGTACTGTATTTCTGATTTTAATCCATCTTAATGGTTATTTCTAATTGAGGTTCTCAGCTAGTCCTGGTGGTATAGGCCTATAATCTCAGTGCTCTGGTAGACTGAGGCAGAAGGCTCACAATTGCCCAGCCTGGGCAACTTAGGAAGATCTGGTCTCAAAATCAAAAATAAAAATAGGCTGGGGATATAGCTCTGTGTGAAGGCCCTGGGTTCAGTCCTCAGCAAGGGAAGGAAGAAAGAAAGCTTGCACTTCCTGGAGCTGTACTTGGGAAATACAACCCAGGTTGAATCCACCCTTAAGAAGCCACAGTAGGTTTTTCTCTTTCTTTCTTCCTTCCTTTCTTTGTTTCTTATTTTTTTTTTTTGAGATAGACTCTCATTCTAGGCTGCTCTTGAGCTCATTATGTAGGCCAGACTGGCTTCAAACTCATGGCAATCCTCCTGCCTCAGCTTCCTGAGTGCTGGGATTACAGGTGTGTACCACAACTCCTGGCTTATGTGGTGCTGGGGAATTAAACTCAGGGTATTGAGCTTGCTAGGCAAGCACTCTAAATGCTGTGCTGTTCCTCCAACAGCAGGTTCTTGCCCTTGGGAGAGTAACCCGCTCTGTACCTATTAGGGACACCATGGACACGATGCTCTGTCTCTGGAGCATGTCCCTGAGAACTGTGCCTTCTTCCTGTGCTGGCCTCACTGGGCTGGAATATAGCTCATCATCTGTTTGGCTGAGACGGAAGCGTCCAGAGGTCAGAGGTTCCCCTAAGGCCATTGGCCTCCTACTGGTCCTGCCAAGCCTGGAAAGTCCCAGTTGTGCAAGCAAGGGTCATGCTTCCTACTCTCCTTCCCAGGAGGTGAATCTGACAGGGAATCTGGGCCACGGTCATGGCCACAGAACCCGTCCAACTCTGTGCTCCTGTCTGTTCAAGTCTGGTGGCCATGTGATGTGCCTGGCCTCTGTGTTCTGGGGATTTCTTCTTCTCATCTTGCAAATTGTGCCCAAAAGTCCTGTTTCAGGCAATCTTGGTTGCATTCCAGTACACAAAACTACAAGGTCTCTTAGGCCAGCAGTCTCTGACCCTTTTGGCACCAGAGAATGACTTCATGGAAGACAATTTTTCCACAGATAGAAGGGGGTTGTACTAGCATCATCACCTCAGATCTCAGCTCCTCCCCAGATCATCAGGCGTTAGCTTTTCAAAAGGAGTGCACAACTTAGATCGTCTGCCTGTACAGTTCATAGCAGAGGTCATGCCCCTATGAGAATCTAATGTCCCCACTGATCTGACAGGAGGTGGAGCTCAGGCTGTTGGGGGAGTGCTGAGGAAATTATATAAGCACAGATGGAGCTTCACTTGCTGGCCCCCCCACTTACCTATGCTGTGCAGCCTGGTTCCTAACAGGTCATGGACCTGTGCCCGTCCCTGGCCCAGGGGTTGGAACCCCTGATTTAGGACATTTGTATTTTAGTTTAAAAAATTGAGTGTGGCCTGGTAGCATAGCCTTATCATCCCAGTACTCTGGGAGGCAGAGACAGGAGGATCACAACAGGCTCAAGCCCTGCCTGAGCAACTTGGCAAGACCTTGTCTTGAAAACAAAAATAAAAACGGGTTAGGGATTGAGTTCAGTGTGAAGGCTCTCAGATCTACTCCCAGGACTACAAAAATAAAGCAGACAAGGGATGTTGGAGGCATCCTGTACCCTGGCTTGCAAGGGGACCTCTAGGAAATGGAGAAAATCCTCTGGGGGACAACTGATCTCCTATGTGAGAGGGAGAAGCCCACAGGAGGGTAGTGAGAGGCTGGCTGGCTGAGCCTCAGCACAGCCTCCTAGAGGCCACCTTCTAGTCTTGCTCTGGCTCTGGCCCCTTCAAAGAAGGGGGAAACCCAGAGGAAAAAAATCACAGCTTGTGCTCAGTTTCAGAATAACAGGGGAAGCTGCAGCTGCCCACACAAAGGGGTTGGGGGAAAAGATGTTACCTGCCAGTCCCCACCCATGGGCACCTATGGAAGCCTCCCAGTGTGGACAAAGTCACTGAAGACAATGGGGAGGAGTTTCCCTTACAAGATGCCTTCACCTGCTTCTGGAGGAAATACCACAAATGTTATGCTACAGCTCTAATAGCCAATGGAACTCCTCCTTTGACTGGTCTCAAAGAACTCAAAGCCAAGTCATGCCTATGATTCCAGTATTCTGGGAGGATGGCAAATTTGAGCCCAGACTGGGAAACTTAGCAACTTAGAGAGACCCTGTCTCAAACTCAAAAGTAGTAAAGGGCTAGAGATGGATTGATAGCTAGGTCAATTTGAAGACCTTGGATTGATATCCAGACCCACACACATGCAAAAGCCCAGAAGGAAAGTATGTCTTTCCTGCTTTTTTTTTTTTTTCAAGCGGGTCCTGAATTCACTATGTAGCCCAGGCTGGCCTTGGACTCATGGAAATCCTCCTGAGTGCTGAGGTTACGGGTGTATGCCACCACACCTGGTTTATGTGATACCGAGGAACTGAACCCAGAGCCTTGCACTTGCTAGAAGCACTTTAACCACTGAACTACACCTCCAACCAGGAAATTACTTCAAAATGCAGGCCCAAGGGGGGCTAATGGTACACATTTGTAATCTTGGTAGCTCTGGGGCTGAGGCAGGAGGACTGAGTTTAAGCCCACCCTAGGCAATATAGTGAGATCCAGAATAGTGTGACATTCTGTCTCAAAAGACCAAAATATTCTAAGCAAGGCAGCGCAGAATCGTAAACCTAGCACTCTGGGAGGCTGAGGCAATAAAATTGCAAGTTCAAACACAATCTGGGCAATTTAATGACTTAGTGAGATCCTGTCTCAAAATCAGAAATAAAATGGACTGTGGGGGGTCAATCATCAGTAACACAATAAAATAAAATAATAAAATAAGATAAAATAAAATGTCAGCCCACACTCTGCTGCAAAAGTTAGGAAAAAAGAAGTCAGGATGGGGTGAAGCTCCGGGAGGCTTCTGCAGTGCCTCCTGAACACCTCAGCTGGTGCCACACAGGGCTGCTGAGCTTCATGGGGTTGAGGGCCTTAAGACAAGATTGGCTGGTATTGGGCTCTAGGACTTTAGGACAGCTTGGATGGACCTAACTGGTCACAGCAAGGTCCTATCTAGAGGTCAACTGCTGCAAGGACAGTGACCCAGCAGCCCTCACAGGTAGATAGGCAGAGGGTATGCTGGGCCACACCATGCACCACATTCAAAGAATTCCATCCTGGGACATGGGGTAGCAAGCTGGAGGCCACTGAGGAAGTTGCTGAGGCCTTCCTGATAAGGCCCAGGGACTGGAAGGAGACTGCAAGGGCCACTGACAAAAACTGCCAACAACCCACATAAGCGGTCATACACCTTAGCTTTCTGTTCTCTCCAGAAAGAGAGGTCACAGGTCACCATCACAGAGAGAGGTAGTCAAGTGAGGTGCATCCCAAGTGGTGGGAAAAAGACAATGCAAGTGCGTCGGGTCAGAAACAGAACAACATAGTTTGGTTGGCTTGTTATTTATTTTTGTGGCATTTGTTGTCTTTTAACATTTACAATTTGTTATGATTTTTCTTTCATTTTCTAAATAGATGTACAAGTTTGTTACTAATTTTGAAGTCTATCTTTCTCTTTTGCCCTTGTTGTGGTGCTGAGAATAGAGCCCAGGCCTTCATACTGGGCTACATCCTCAGACCATATTTTAGTTTTGATTTCAAAACAGGGTCTTGCTATATGGCTGAATTACCTGGGCTGGGCATGAACTTTGAATCTTCCTTCCTTTGCCTCCCAAAGTGCTGGGATGACAGACCTACACCACCAGGTTCAGCATCTATTTCTTACTTCATTTCATTTTTTTGAGACAGTGTTTCACTATTTAGCACAAGCTGGGCTCAAATTCATGTCACAACTTAGCACAGGCTAGGCTTGAACATGTCACCATCCTGCCTCAGCCTCTCCAGTGCTAGGAGTACAGAGGTGCACTATCACACGTGCTTTGTATTCTTTTTCTTAAAAAGGGACCCCCATCTATACAGACTTAGATCCTCAAACTTTGTGGAATCTTCTCTACTGTACATATGGTAACTTGATTAAATAAGTCAATGAAATTTATCTGACTTCAGGCAAGATGGTGGCCAAGCAACAGAACTGCTCAATGTCTCCTCATAAGACTCATTCAAAAAGTAAAGATTAATGTTAAAAACTGTCTGTCCAACTTATCTAGGAGAAGGAGGAGAGCTCCAGGAATTGAAAGGAGGCCACGGGAAGGTTAGAAACCTAACAGATGCATAAGAAATGGAAGAAAACAACAGCCTAAGAAGTTGTCCTAGGCCAACTGTGAAGGGCCATGAGCCACCAGCATCCACAGATGGAGGAAAGCCCAGAGCTAGAATCGTGAGACTGAGGTAAGCACACACCCAGGAGAACTGGGAATTGACAGCATCTGGCAGCCCTAGCCTCCAGAAATGAGCCTGCATGCAATGCAGACTATAAACACACTGTGAGCTTCCCCTAGAAAAGGCCTCCCAGAGCCTAGACCAGATTGGGAGAAGCAGCACTCAGCAGCCATAATAGGCAGTGACGTAGGAAAAAAACATTTGAAAGAGAGCATGAGTCTGAACTGTTTGGGGTAAAAGAAGCCACAGATGGGCCACATCAGGGTTTTCTGGGCACTCTTAAGCAGTGCCTAGGAGGAAACTGGCATAAGAGGCAGTTGTGGAAAGGAGAGAAAGGCTGCCGACCCCCTAATAGCTCAGGTGGTAGTGGAAGCACCTCAGAGGGCAAAGAGCCCTGTCCTTGGTGTAGGGGGGAACCAGAACAGGAGGGAGAGCTTTACTGGGGCACAGAGGGAGCTGGGTGTGATCAGTACATCTCAGAGGCCAAACTCGAACTGTTAGGTCCTCCCTCACTGCCCACTCCCAGAACAGAACTCAGAGGTCTCTCAGCTCCCTCAAACACCCTCATACACATTCAAAGAAACCCCTCAGCTAGGCCATTAAAGAGAAGTCCCTCAGAAATAGAATCATGGAATACAGGCAACAGGACACACACAGAAACATCTGAGACCCCAGAAACAAAGGCCATGGACCATGAATAGTGGAACTCCTAAGGAAGAAAGTCAAAAAGCAAATAGATGAGTTATTTTCTGCAAACATCCATTTCAAACAAGATATTCTTTTTTCCCACCATTTGTGTGTGTGTGTGTGTGTGTGTGTGTGCGTGTGTACATATATATATATATATATATATATATATATATATATATATATATATACATATATATATGTATATATATATATGCAATACATAATGTTTTGGCAACAGCAAAGGTCCAGCAAAGATCCCTTCCCCTCCCCGTTTTTGGCCCTCCCACACCCACCCCCTTCCCCTGTAACTCCCACTATCACACTCATTTGGTTCTATAGAATGTCTGTGTTCTGCGTTTCCCAAATGAGAAAAATCATGTGATATTTAACACATTTAATCCTCTGCATCTGACCTACTTTACCACTCAACTCACCACTTATTAGCTCAGCAAACAAGATATTTTTAAAGAAATGCAAGCATGGTCATCAGGCTTAAGGAGGAACTTACTAAACAAATAGTAGTCCAAATGGATACAAAGCTTACTGAGAAAATAGAAGCCACAAATAAAAAGTTGGCTGAGGTAAAGAAGGAACTGCAACATATGAACAAATATTTTGAAAGAGAAGTGGAAAATCTGAAAAGAAATATAGATGAAATTCAGGATGTGAGAAATACATTTGAAAGCAGGGAAAATTGACTTAAATATTGTGAAGACAGAATTTTTGCCCTTGAAAAACAAGGCCAAAGAAACAAATGTTATATTTAGGTACAACTCCAAAATTAGTAACAAGCAAAGTAGCTGGATACAACACTTTATGGATGATTTGAAGAGAACCAACCTCAGAATTATGAGTGTGGAAGAAAGAGCAGAAGACAGGCCCAGTGGTATATAGAATTTATTTACTGAAATCATACAGCAAAATTACCTGAATCTAGAAAAAATTAATATTCACATATAAGAAGCTTATAAAACACCAAATAACTACCACCAGAAAAAAGTGCCATGACATGTCAAACTATAAACCTCAGAAATTCAAAACAAAGAGAGAATATTAAAAGCATTAGAGAAAAATAGGCATTATATTACCGAGGCAAACACATTTGAATTGCCACAGATTTCTCAAAGTAAACCTTAAAGGCCAGGAGATCCTGTAGTAAAATCTTTCAATATTTAGAAGAAAGCAAGTGTCAAGCCAGGTTGTCGTATCCAGCAAAATTATCTTTGGAAATTGAAGAAGTAAAAATTTTTCATGACCAAGAAACTCTAAAGAAATTTGAGACTACTAGCTCAGCACTGCAGGAAATACTTGAAGAAATCTTAGAGAGAGAAAGAGAAACAAACAGCACCAAAAATACAGAGGAAAGGAAACATCTAAAGAGAAAACATAACAAAAAGAAAAAGCAAAGAAATAACACTAGAAGAGCAGAACAATGACAGGATTCAGTAAAAATCTTACAATAATTACTCTCAATGCTAATGGTCTTAACTCACCAATCAAAAGATACAGGTTAGCAGAGTAGATCAAAAAACAAAACCTGACAATTTGTTGTCTACAAGAGACACAGTTTACCCACATAGAAGCACAGAGACTGAAGGTAAAAGGTTGAAACCTAATACTACAAGCTACTGGTGCCCAGAAGCAAGCAGGAGAAGCTATACTATTCTCAGACACTGCAGAAAGAAGGAAAGGAAAAATCCACATCAATGCAATTAGAAACAAAAAGGGGAAATAACAGCAAACTCTGCTGAAATCCAGAGAATAATAAGAAACTTTCAAAAAACGTTATTCTAATAAATTGACAAACTCAGAAGAAATGGGTAAATTTCTTGACACACATGATATACCAAAACTGAGCCAAGAAGATATAGAAACCCTGAATAGAGCAATAACCAGGGATGAAATTGAGGCAGTAATAAAGGATCTACCAACAAAGAAAAGCCCAGGACCGAATGGATTCACCACAGAATTTTATCAGAACTTTAGGAAAAATTTAGTGCCAATGCTCCCTAAACTCTCCCATGAAGTTGAAAGAGAGGGAATACTGCCAAACTCCTTCCTGGAAGTAGGTATCATCTTGATCCCAAAATCAGATTAAAAAAACAACAAAGAAAGAAAACTACAGGCCAATTTCCTTAATGAGTATTGATGCAAAACTCTTCAATAAGATACTTGCAAACAGAAAGCAACAAATTATTAAAAAGATTATACACTACTACCAAGTTGGCTTCATCCCAGGGATGCAAGGCTGATTCAACATATGCAAATTAAATAATGTAATACACCAATAGATGCAGAAAAGGCCTTTGACAATATACAACACCCCTTCCTGGTCAAAACTCTGATGAAAATAGTTATAGAAGGACCCTACCTCAAGCTGATAAAAGCAATTTATGACAATCCTACAGCCAACGTCATCCTAAATGAAGAAAAATTGAAAGCATTTATCCTAAAATCAGGAACAAGACATAGGTGTCCACTCTCACCACTTTCATTTAACATAATGCTCAAAACCTTAGCGGAAACAATCAGGCAAGAAACTGGAATAAAGGGAATATGCATAGGAAAGGAAGAAGTCAAACTATTCATATTCGCAGGTGGCATGATCCTTTACATAGAGGACCCCAAGAACTCTGTCAGAAGACTCTTAGACTACTAGATTTATTAAAACAAATTCGGCCAAA
Source organism: Ctenodactylus gundi (assembly GCA_004027205.1). Lineage (NCBI taxonomy): Eukaryota > Metazoa > Chordata > Mammalia > Rodentia > Ctenodactylidae > Ctenodactylus > Ctenodactylus gundi. The sequence goes on along the minus strand of PVKB01003595.1, from coordinate 97,429 downwards.
TTGCAGGATATAAAATCAATACACAAAAATCAGTAGCATCCCTCTATAGCAACAATGAAAACAGAGAAAGAGGTCAGAAAAATAATTCCATTCACAGTAGCCTGAAAGAAAATTAAATACCTAGGAATCAACCTACCAAAGCAGGTGAAGGCTCTCTATACTGAAATTTATATTACTCTGAAAAAAGAAATCAAAGAGAATTTTTTAAAATGGAAAGAAATCCCCTATTCCAGGATAGGTAGAACCAACACTGTCAAAATGGTCATACAACCTAAACTGATATACAGATTCAGTGTAATCCCAACCAAATTACCAACAGCATTTTTCACATAACTAGAAAAGAAGATCCAAAAATTTATATGGGACCACAAGAGGCCCAGAATAACCAAAATAATCCTAAGCCACAAAACAAAAGTAGTAGGCATCACAATACCAGATATCGAATTATGTTACACAGCAACAGTGATAAAAAAAAAAAGACATGGTATTGGCACAAAAACAGACAGGTGGATGAGTGGAATAGAACTGAGAATTCAGAAAGATCCCCAAGTACTTTCAGCCATCTGATCTTCAACAAAGCGGCCAAAAACATACACTAGAGAAAAGATAGCCTCTTTAACAAATGGTGCTTGGAAAACTGGCTAACCACATGCAAAAGAATGAAACTAGACTCAAATTTTCACTATGCACCAAAATCAAATCAAAATGGATCAAAGACTTAGACATTAAAATGAGAACATTGAACTTGTTGGAAGAAAAAATAAGTAAAACCCTTCAAGACATAGACATAGGCAAGAACTTTCTCAATAAAACACCCAAAGCACATGATATAACACCAAGAATTAACAAATGGGATTATATCAAATTAAAAAGCTTCTGCACAGCAAAGCAAAGTATCAACAGAGTGAAGTGGGCACACACAAAATTGGAAAAAAAATCTTTGCCAGCTACTCCTCAGACAATGGAGTATTATTAAGAATATACAAAGAACTGAAAAAAGTAGACCCTCCAAAATAAAGGACCCAGTCAACAAATGGGAATCTGAAATGAATAAACAGTTCTCAGAAAAAGTCTGACTGGCCAATAAATACATGAAAAAATGTTCAACAACTTTAGCCATCAGAGAAACGCAAGGCAAAACAACACCGAGGTTCTATCTAAGTCCAGTAGCAATGGCTAGTTTCGAGAACTCAAAAATAACAAATGCTGGTGAGGCTGTGGGGAAAAAGGAACCTTCCTGCATTGCTGGTGGGACTGTAAACTGGTACAACCACTATGGAAAGCACTGTAGAGATTCCACAGAAAACTGAAAACCAATGTTTCATTTGAGCGAGCTATACCTCTTCTGAGTATCTTCCCAAAAGACCTAAAGTGTCATACTACAGTGATACATGCATGCCTATGTTCATAGCAGTACAATTTATAATAGCCAAGTTTGGAAGAAGCCAGTATGCCCGAGTACAGATGACTGGATAAAGATGTGGTATGTATACACAGTGGAGTACTACTCTGCCATAAAGAATGACAAATTTGAGTCATTTGTAGGAAAATGGATGCACTTGAGACCATTATGCTCAGGGAAATGAATCAGACTCAGAAAGTTAAACATCGTATACTTTCTGTAATCTGAGAAAAAACAAACCATATAAAATATAAGAAATATGTAAGAAAGAAGATGGAGTTTGCAGAAAGGGAAAGTGGAGGGGGTGTGAAAAGGTGTGAAGGGAAAAGGGATGCGATATGTAAATAATAAAACAAAATAAATAATGTAATAAGTAAAAGAAAAAAAAAGGTTATCTTGCTGGCCCAGTGGCACAGACCTGGAAGGCAGAGACAGAATCACAAATTTGAGCCCATGCTGGACAACTCAGTGACCTAGCCTGATGCTGTTTTAAAATAAAAAGTAAAAATAAATAAATTTAAAAAAATAAAATATGGGGCTGGAGGAAGGCACAGCAGTTAAAGCGCTGGCCTTGCAAGCATAAGACCCTGAGTTCGATTCCCCGGCACCACATAAACTGGGCGTGGTGGTGCATGCCTGTAATCCCAGCACTCAGGAGGCTGAGGCAGGCAGATTGCCATGAGTCCAAGGCCAGCTTGGGTTACACAGTGAGTTCAGGACCAGCCTGGGCTACAGAGCAATAGCCTGTTTTTTAAAAAAAAAAGTTTTAAAAAATGGACTGGGAATAGCTCAGTGTGAAGGCCCTGGGCTCCACCCTCAGCACCACCAAAAAGTAAGAAAGAAAGAAAGAAAAAAAAGAAAAAAAAAGGAAGTTGATCTTGGGGAGATCAAAAGAATTATCATTTTTCTTTTCTGTGCATAAAGGTAATCTCTAAATGCTCAAAATGGGAAAGAAAATATTCAATCAAATCATGGAATTTTGGGTTATTATATTCTACTGAATAAAATTAAAGCATTTGTAAACATCCATACAAAATCAAATAGGCTAGCAGTAAAGTGGAAACAGTGCTCTGTTCCCTGAATACAGCCTTCCTCTGTTGGCTGAATCACAGAGTAAGAAAGGAGGAAATGCATAGTGTTACCAGGCTAGACTTAACCAGCAGGGAGACGCCTCAAGAGAGTCAGGAATAACCACGACTCAAACACTCACCGATACAGAAATGCTAGCAGGCATGGGCCTGTAATCCTTGGAGACAGAGGCAGGAGCTCAGTGTGGGCATTTTAACAACTTTGTGAGACCCTATCTTGAAACTAAAAGTAAAAAATGGGCTGAAGATGTAGCTCAGTGTGAAGAGCCTGGGCTTGATTCTCAGCACAGAAACAAAAACAAATAAACAAAAACAACAAAACTAGCTGGAGGAATAACTCAGCAGTTAAAGCGCTTGCCTAGCAAGTGTTAAATCAAGTGCTACTTACCCGAGTTCAATTCCCAGCACCACATAAGCCTGGCATGGTGGCACACGCCTGTAATCCCAGCATTTAGGAGGCTGAGGCAGGAGGATTGTCATGAGTCCATGACAATGAGTTCAGGACTATCCTGGGCTACAGAGCAAAACTGTCTCAAAAACAAAAGAAAACACAAAACCAGCTGGGCTGAGTGTTGCTGGTTCATAATCCCAGTATTGAGGGAGGCTGAGGCAGGAGGATCCGCCCCCCCCCCCCCCACATCTGAAAAAAGCTAAAGGTCTTTAACAACACAGCAGACACTAATGTGAAAGTGTCAAGCCACCCATGGGAATAGGAAAACCATTAGGAAATGCCCTGGTCCTAAGAATCACCCCACCTCTTCCACTTCCAGGGGACCAATGACCTGTGCAAATAGTAGGGGGGAATCCGATGAACTCCCACCAGGAAGGAACTCCATAGGCAATTAAACCGGGAGTTGGGTGTCTTTGGGCTGCAAAAGTTCTGATCATTGTATTTCTCGCTGAATGGCACAACCCCTCATTGTTTTGTGATCAAAATTTTTGAACCACTCACCAAGTTGTGGCTCTAGTTGTACTCCACTTGGTAAAATAAAATCAAGAAAATAATCTACAGCTCCTTGTTCCTTCCATACTTCATAAGAAAAACCTTTGAATAAATTCAATCACTTTGTTTATTGTTACTAATGACATCCCTGTTTTCCCCCTCAGTTCTATAGCAGCATGAAATCTAAAGCAAATAGTACTTTTGGGGTTTTGCAAGATTAGATACATATTTATCACTAATTTCTTATGAGAAATTTTATTCAATGGGAATTCCTACATTTATGACACTTAGAGATCATGTATTTTATCATTTCTTATATCCTAACACGACATAGCTAAGGCTATCGAAGTGTAAAACATGAGTCGAACTCAGCAGAGTTTTAAGAATTGATATCATTAGTTTTAAAATTCATCCTGTTAACATCCCAACAGTAAAAGTAATTTATATAGCCCTGCAAAGTCACTCCACTTTTCCACGAGTTAATTTTTTTTCTATATCACAAAAGTATATTACAAATAAAGTAATAGATAAAAGAGAAAATGTTATTTCAGAATTTTTAAGAGTTCTTTCCCAAAGAGAAGCAGGAAGAAATGAGTAAGATCAGTAGCACAAATTTAGTTACAGAGCATGAAATTGAAAAGCAAAATTCAGGAGTCACAGGTTGAACTGATAGCTGAGTTCTTAGCCAATGGACTAAGGCTCTGTGATCTTTCATCTTTACCGTTCAATGACAGCTTCAGAGAAACGACCCCAAGAACCACTTATTTACCAACTCTTACTGTTTTTAATACTAATAATATCCCAAATCAAAGCCACTGCCTTCTGGCCCTCCAAACCTAGCTAAATATCTATACACATCATACACATTTAAAAAGTTTCACAAATTAGGATTTTATACCAATTCCCCATGTTGAATGTAATTATTATGTTTACAAACTAATACACTAATAAAAATAATAATTATGGGGGAAGTTTCACAGACTTTATGAGAAACCTGGTACTGTTTTTGTGGGATACCAGTCAAATAATTGATTTTTTTTTTGTTACACTTTCTCTTTAGGTGTTTCCTTTCCACCATGTTCTTTGGTGCTGCTTGACTCTCTGTCTCTCTCAAAGATTCCTTCAAGTACTTTCTGAAATGTTGGACTAGTGGTCACAAATTTCTTTAGAGATTCTTGGTCACGAAAAATTTTTACTTCTCCTTCAATTTTCAGGGATAATTTTGCTGTATATAACAACCTGGGTTGATACTTGCTGTCTTCTAAAGCTTGAAAGATTTTGCTCCAGGCTCTCCTGACCTTTAAATTTTGCCTTGAGAAATCTGCAGTAATTCAAATGGGTTTGCCTTGGTAGAATAATGCCTGTTTTTCTCTTGCTACTTTTAATATTCTCTCTTTATGTTGTATTTCTGAGATTTTGGTTATGACATGTCATGGCAAGTATTGTTGCTGGTTTAGAATATTTGGTGCGCTATAAGCTTCTTGTACCTGAAAATTAATTTCTTTTTTTAGGTTTGGAAAATTTTCTTTTATTATTTGTATGTTCGGTGCTGTCTTCTGCTCTCTCTCACACACCCGTAATTCTGAGATTGGTTTTCTCTGAATCATCCATTAATTGTTGTATACAACTACTTTGCTCATTTCTGATTTTGGATGCTTGATAATAGCATTTGTTTCCTCAGCCTTGTCTTCAACGTCTGAAACTGTGTCCTCACAATGTTTGAGTCAAGTTCCTCTGCTCATAAATGTATTTTTCTTATCTTGAATTTCAGCTAGATTTATTTTTTAAAATTTCTACTTCTCTATGAAAATGTTCCTTCATATCTTGCATTTCCTTATTTACCTCAGCCAAATTTTCATTTGTGGTTTCAATGTGCTTAGTGAGCATTGTCTCCATTAGGACCACTAATTGTTTTGTAAGATCCTCTTCAAGCCTGCTGATCATTGCTTGGATTTCTTTCAGACTATCTTGTTTGAACTGGCTATTAGACTACTTTATTTGCTGTTTGATTTCCTTCCCTACAAGTGCCACTATTTCAGGGTCTATGATATTAGTTTCTGGGGTCCTGTTGCTTTGTCTTCTTCCCATGTTTCTATTTTTGAGGGACTTCACTTTAAAGGCATAGCCAGGAGGTTTCTTTGAGCGGATCTGAGAGTGGGGGGGGGGGTTGTAATTCCTCTGAGTCCTATGCTGGCAGTAGGCAGTGAGGGAGGACCTAATAGTCTGATGGCCTCTGAGGTGTCTTCCTCACTCCCAACCCCCTCAGCAAAACTCTCCCACCGGACCTGGCTTCCCTCCTCTGAGAGTGGAGCTCCCACCCCTGGAAGTGCACCCAGTACCACAAGAGCCATTCAGGGAGTCAGTGGCCTTTCCCTCCTCTCCACACCTGTCTCCTGGGCAAGTTTCTTCCTAGGCACTGTTTAAGAGTGACCTCAAAAAACCTGATGTGCTCCTCTGAGCTTGCTTTTACTCTAAACAGTTCAGCTTCAGGCTCATTTTTTTACGGCTCTTGTTTATGTCGCTACCTATTATGACTGCTGAGCATTGCTTCTGGTCTAGGTTCTGGGCCACCTTTTCTAGAGGAGGCTCACATTGTGTTTGCAGTTTGCACTACACACAGGATCATTTTTGGAGCCTGGGGCTGCCAGCTGCTGTCAATTCCCTCTTTTGCCAGATCCATGCTTACCTCAGTCTGAGGTTCCAGGCTCCAGGCTCTCCTCCATCTGTAGATGTCTGTGGCTCTGGGATGCTCTCAGTCAGCCTGAAGCAACTTCCTGGGCTGCCATTTTCCTCTGCTTCCAATGTGTCTTTGGAATTTCTAATCTTCCCTTGGCTTCCTTTCAATTGTTGAGGCACTCATTCCTAGCTAAACTGAATAGAGAGTTTTTAATTATAATTTCAACATTTTTAGTGAGTCCACAAGGAGATGTTGCATAACTTTGTTACTTGGCTGCCATCTTGACCGGAAGTCTCCATCCTAGTGAGTTAAGTTTTAGACCACCATATTTCTCCATCAATTTCTTCTTTGTGTTTATTTATTTGGGAGAAGCTGGAGATTGGGTGCAGGGCAGAGTGCTATGCATGCTAGGCAAGCCCTCTTCCACCAAACTACACCTCCGTGACTTTAAAAAAAAATTTAAGATTATTTTTGTTTCTTTGAGACAAGGTATCACTATGAAGACAAGGCTGGCATAGAACTTGCTATCCTACCTCAGTATCCTGAGTACTGGAATTATAGGCATATACCACTGAATCCAGCTTTCTCTATGAATCTGTGTGTGTGTGTGTGTGTGTGTGTGTGTGTGTGTGTGTGTGTGTGTGTGTGGTACTGGAGAAGGAATCCAGGGCCTTCACACTGACCTATATCCTCAGAACATTTTTATTTTTTATTTTGAGACAGAGTCTTGTTAATTCACCAAATTGCCTAGGCTGGGCTGAAACTAGCAATCTTCCCGCCTCAGCCTCCCAGAGAGGTAGGATTAGAGTCCTAAGCATCAGGGCCCAGCTCTCTCTGTAAATTTTTATTTACCAACTGTGGTTATACTGTTGTCTAATGTTAACCTACTGTACTGGGTTAGGGGCAAAGCTCAGTGGCTAAAGTGCTTGCCTGGCATGCACAAGGCTCTGGGTTTGAATCCTCAGAATCACATAAAGATTAGCTGGTTGTGGTGGTGCACGCTTGTAATCCCTGCACTCAGGAGGCTGAGGCTGGAGGAATGTTTTGAGTTTAAATCCAGGCTGGGCTATACAGTGACTTTAGGACCAACCTAGACTACAGAGCAAGACCCAGTGTCAAACAGTGTTAAGACAGTATTATTTTGACTTTAAGAGTTCAGGTAAAAAAAATAGAGGTTAGAAAGTAATTTTTACCTGGACAATTTCCAAAGAACTGAAAATTCTTCAATCCAGGAAATTCAAAAATATACAGCTACCTTCACTTATGCATTCTCTTCTTTTGTGGTACCAGGGATTGAACCTAGGAATTTTTTTTTCTTACTTATTACAGCTTTTTTTTCTTTGATTGGCATGTATTTGCAATAATTATAATAACATTCAGCGTGGGAAATTGGTGCATTTATATATCACATCTTGATCATTTTTACTCCCCTTTCCCCTTTGCACCCACTCAGCCCACACACATTCCCTTTCTCCCCAAAGTCTATCTTCTTACTTTTTTCCCTCTCTTCTGCTTTTTATGAATTGGCTTTTTCATATTAGAGAAACCATGCAATATTTAACCTTCTCTGTCTGATTCATTTCGCTAAGAATAATGGTCTCAAGTTATATCCATTTTCCTGTAATAATTCCAATTTTCCTTTATGGCAGAGTAGTGCTCTGCTATGTAAACATCCACATATTTTTTATCCATTCATCTGTAATTGGACATATTGTCTTCTTCCAAGATTTAGCTAGTATGAATTGTACTGCTATAAACATAGGTATGCATGTATCACTCTTGTATGATGATTTTAACTCTTTTGGGAAGATACCCAGAAGTATAGCTGGGCCAAATGGGATATCCATTTTCAGTTTTTTGAAGAATTTCCATATTGCTTTCCATAATGGTTGGGCCAGTTTATAGTTCTATCAACAGTAAGAAAAGTTCCTTTTTTCCCACAACCTTGCCAGCAGTTGTTGTTTTTGAGTTCTTATTGGGGTTAGATGGAACCTCAGTGTTGTTTTGATTTGCATTTTCTTATAGCTAAAGATGCTGAGCATTTTCCCATTTTATTAATATGTATTAATAATATAAGGGCTGGAGGAATAGCACAGCAGTTAAAGTGCTTGCCTTGCAAACACAAGGCCCTGGATCCAATTCTCCAGCACCACATAAAGCTGGGTGTGGTGACATATGCCTGTAGTCCCAGTACTGGGGAGGCTGAGGCTGCAGGATTGCCATGAGTCCAAGGCCAGCCTGGGCTACATAGTGAGTTCAGGACCAACCTGGACTACAGAGCCCAGTCTCAAAAAAAACAATATATTATTAATAATTACATGTGATTATTAATAATATAATTAATAATTATATTAATTAATGCTATATACATGATACACTGAGCTTGAGTATTTTGTGCACATATATATCACATCAAAATGACAATCCCTTCCCCTGCCACTTTTAGGCCCTCCTGCACCCTTCCCATCCCTCCTAACTCCCCTATCACCCCCATTTGGTTTTATAGAATGACTGTATTATAAGGGCTTCCCATATTAGAGAAACCATGTGATAGTTAACCTTCTGCCTCTGACTCACCACACTGAGCACGATGGTCTCAAGTTGTCTTCGTTTACCTACAAAAGCCTCAAATCTGTCTGTCTTTATGGAAGAGTAGTGCTCCTTTGTGTACACTTACCACAATTACTATATCCATTGGTTTATTGATAGGTATTTTGGCATCTTCCACATTTTAGCTATTGTTAATTGTGCTGCTATAAACATGAGTATATATGTATCTCTGTTGTATATTGATTTTAACTCTTTTGGAAAGATATCCAGAAGAGGTATCTCTGGATTGAATGGAATATTTATTTTCAGGCTTTTGAGGAATTTCCTTACTGCCTCCATAGTGGTTGTACCAGTTTACAATCCCACCAGTAGTGTAAAAGGGTTCCTTTCCCCCCACAATTCCCAGCATTGATGGCTACTTGAGCTCTACTTATACACCATTTTTTCATGTATTTATTGGCCATTTGGACTTCTTCTGAGAACTGTCTTTTCATTTCAATTGCCTGTTTTTTATTTGATCTTTTATTTTGGAGTCTAATTTTTTTGGTTCTTTGTACATTCTTAATAATAGTCCTCTGTCTGAGGAGCAGCTGGCAAAAAACTTTTTCCCATTTCATCGGTTTCTTCTTCACTCTGTTGATACTCTGCTTTGCTGTGCAGACACTTTTTAATTTAATACAATCCCTTTGTTAATTCTTGGTGTTATCTCATGTGCTTTGAGTGGTTTACAGAGAAAGTCCTTGCCTACACCTATATCTTCAAAGGTTTTGTCTATTTTTTTCTTCCAACCAGTTCAGTGTTTCCATTTTAATGTCTAAATGTTTGATCCATTTTTTATTTGACTTGGATACATGGTGAAAGATGTGGGTCTAGTTTCATTCTTGTGCATGTGGATAACCAGTTTTTCAAGCACCATTTGTTAGAGACGATCTTTTCTCTAAGGGTGTGTTTTTGGCTCCTTTGTTGAAGATCAGATGGCTGAAGGTGCTTGGGGCTTCCTCTGTATCCTCAATTCTGTTCCACTCATCCACCGTCTGCTTTTGTGCCAATACCATGTCCTTTTTTTTTTTTTTTAATCACTGTTGCTTTGTAATATAGCTTGGCACCCAGTATTATGTTGCCTCATGCTTCTTTTGTTGTTGTTACCTAGTACTGTTTTGGCTACTTTGGGTCTCTTCTGGGTCCATATAAATTTTGGGGTCATTTTTTCTTGTTCTCTGAAAAATGCTATTGGTGTTTTGATAGGGACTGCATTGAATCTGTGTATCAATTTAGGTAGTGTGGCCATTGTGACAATGTTGGTTCTGCCTATCCAGAACAGGGAATGTCTTTCCATTTTCTAATATTCCCTTCAATTTTTTCAGAATATTAGAGTTTTGAATACAAAGGTCCTTCGCTTCCTTAGGTTCATTCCTACTTTTTTTGAGGGATTGTTTTTTTTATTTCTTTCTCTGTGTTTTCATTAGTCTTATATTGGAATACTGTTGATTTCTGTATATTGATTTTATATCCTGCAATTTGGCTGAATCTGTTCATTAGTTCTTTTTCCCTATTTTATTAATTGTTTATTAGTTCTAAGAGTCTTCTGTTGCAGTTTTTGGGGTCCTCTATGTAAAGAATCACGTCATCCACAAATAAGGTTAGTTTTAGTTTGACTTTTCCTTTTCTATGCATTTTTTTGAGGCAGGGTCTTGCACTGTAGCCCAAGCTGGTCCTGAACTCACTATGGAGCCCTGCTAGCCTTGACTCACGGCTGTCCTCCTGCCGCAGCCTCTTGAGTAATGAGATTACAGGCATGTGCCACCACACCCAGCTTTACATGGTACTGGAGAATCAACTCAGGGCCTTCTGCTTGCAAGGCAAGTGCTTTAATCACTGTGCCATTCCTCCAGTCCTCTATGTGTATTTTCTTTAGTCCATTTCCTTGCCTGATTGCTCTGGCTAAGGTTTTAAGCACCATGTTGAGCAGGATTGGTGAGAATGGACACCCTTGTGTTGTTCCTAATTTGAGAGGAAGTGTTTTCAGTTTTTCCCACTAAGTATGATGTTGGCAGTAGGCGTGGCAAAAAATGTTTTTTTTTATCAGCTTGAGGTAGGATCCTTCTATACCTGTTTTCACCAGAACTTTTATAGTGGAAGAATCGTGTATTTCATCCAAGACTTTTTTTTTTGCATCTATTAAGGCTACTACATGCTATTTGTCCTTGCTTTCGTTAATGTGGTGTATTGCATTAATTAATTTGTGTATGTTGAACCATCCTTGCTTCCTCAGGTAGAAGCCAACTTGGCTCTGTTGTATGATCTGTTAATAAGTTTGTGGCATTCTACTTGCAAGTTATTTTAGTGAGGATTTTTGCATCTATATTCGTTAAACAAATTGGTCTGTAGTTTTCGTTTGTTGGATCTTTATCTGATTTGGAGATCAAGATGATGCTAGTTTCCAGGAAGGAGTTTGGCAGTATTCCTTCTCTTTCAATTTCATGGAAAAAGTTCGAGAAGCACTGGCACTAAATCTTCCCTGAGATCCTGACAAAATTCTGTTGTGAACATGTCGGGTCCTGGGCTTTTCTGTGTTGATAGATACCCAATTTCATCTCTGGTTACGGCTCTACTCAGGCTTTTTACATCTTCTTGGCTCAAGTTTGGTACCTTATATATGTCTAGGAATTTATCTGTTTCTTCTGGGTTCTTGAATTTATTGGAATATAGATTTTCCACATAGTTTTTTTATAATCCTCTAGACTTTAATGATGCCTGTTATAATTTTACTTTCTTCCTTTGTAATTGCATTGATATGAATTTTTTCTTCCCTTCTTTGATTGAGCTTGGCTAGGCATTTATCAATCTTATTCATCTTGAAGAACCAACTCAATTCATTGATCTTTTATGTTTTTTGTTTCAGTTTCATAAATCTTCAATCTGAGTCTTTTCCCCCATTTACACATGCATGTGTGTGTTACATAACAATCACGTTGAGCTTGAGTGTTTTGTGCACATACATACTGTGCCAACTTGACAATCCCTTCCCCTCCCCCTTTTGGCCCTCCTGCTCCCTCCATCATTCTGCAATCTGATTTTTATCACTTCTTTCCTCCTACTGCTTTAGGATTTGGCTTGTTCATATTTTTCTATGACTTCGGGCTGCACCATTAAATTATTTATTTGAGATTGCTCTAGTTTTTTATATGTGCAAATATAGCTATAAATTTCCCTCTAGGTACTGCACTCATTGTGTCCCATAGATTCTGGTATGATATGCTTTCATTGTCACTTGACTTTAGGAAGATTTTTATTTCTTTCCTGGTTTCTTCTATGATTCATCTTATGTCCAATAATGTATTATTTATTGGCTGGGGGAATAGCACAGCAGTTAAAGCACTTGCCTAGCAAGTACAAAGTCCTGGTTTTGATTGCCCAGCACCACATAGGTAGGCGTGGTGATGCACACCTCTAATCCTAGCACTAGGGAGGCTGAGGCAGGAGGATTGCCATGAGTTTGAGGCCAGCTTAGGCTCCACAATGAGGTCAGGACCAGCCTGGGCTACAGATTTTTGCTTCAAAAAATTATTATTTAATCTCCATGTATTTTTATAGGCTTTTTCTTTTTTGAGACAGGGTCTTGCTCTGTAGTCCAAGCTGGTCCTGAACTCACTGTGGAGCCCAAGCTGGCCTCAAACATACAGAGATCCTCCTGCCTCAGCCTGCTGATTGCTAGGATGACAAGCATGTGCCACTAGTTTATGTGGTGCTGGGGAATCAAGTCCAAGGCCTTGAGCTTGCTAAACAAGTGCCTTTACAGCTGAGCTATTCCTGTAGCCTCTGTTTTCTCTTTCTGTTACAATTTTTCCTGCAATGTTTCCTTTCCTCTGAGTTCCTCTATGCTGCTCTTCTTTCTGTCTCTAAAATTCCTTCAAATATATTTTGCAATGTTGGTCTAGTGCTCATACATTCCTTTAGGGTTTCTTTGTTGTGAAACATTTTTACTCCTCCTCTAATCTTCAGGAGTAATTCTGCTGGATGCAATAACCTGGGTTGACACTTGTTCTCTTTTAAAGCTTAAAAGATGTCATTCTAGGCTCTCCTGTCCTTTAATGTTTGCATTGAGGAAGATGTCGTTATGTGGATGAGCTTGCCTTGGTAGAGTAATGTCTCAGTATTCCTCTCTGCTTTTAGTATTCTCTCTTCATGTTGAATTTCTGAGGTTTTGATGACTCCAGGACTTTGGCACGGACCTACACCCCCAGTCTGTTTTTCATATTTTTATTTTGAGGCAAGAACTCACTAAGTTTCCCAACTGGGCTCCAGTTAGCAGTCTCCTGCCACTAGGCCTCATTTTCTTATGTATTCTTTTCTCTGCATAAATTCAATGTAGCTGAGCATGAAGGCCCTGGGATCCACCCCAGCACCACACATGAAAACAAACACACTTGTGTTTTTTAAGAACTGGCTTGGGCTATCTCTGCACAGCTCTTTTTATCCTACAGATAGATAGTGCTTTCAAATGTTTTTGTCCCTTTGTAGCTTTTGTGGCACAAGAATTGACAGGCTGTCGGGCCCAAGGAAGCTGGAAACAAATGACCCAGCAAGATGGTATCCTGGTGCCCAGCCTGGCCACTGCTTCTGCACCAGCCCCTTTGCAAGGTGCCAACCTTGATATGGATACTTGGGAAAAGGCAGCACTCTCCCCACCCCCTTCCTGTGCTGTGGGTCTCCTCTGAGATTTGGTGGTGACAGTGGCTTGTGACCCTGCAGGGTAGATGGTGCTCCCACTGCCACTCAACCTTTTGCTGTGGATTGCAGAAACTTTCCCAAGACATGGGGTTCCCCTCCAGTTCTCTGAAGCTGACTTGCATAGTGACTTGTTTTGAGTAAGAGAAAGGGGCAGAGCAGTGGTGCACAGCTCACTGTGGGAGCATTCCCAGCACTGTGGGAGGCTGAGGCAGGAGGATTCTAAGTGCAAACCCAGCCTGGGCAACTTAGCAACTTAGTGAGACCCTCTCTCAAAATTGAAAGTAAACATGCTCTGGTAATGCAGCTCAGTGTGAAGGCCCAGGGCTCAACCCCTAGTATCAAAAGGGGAAAAAATAAAAGAAAAAGAGAAGGTGATAGAAGTAGCACTTGATGAGTTCAGGCTCCACTCTCAGGAAAGAGGTCTCAGCTGCCCTGCTTGGGAGGCTACCAGAGCCAGTGTCCTAGTCCTTGGGACCAACCTAGGGCACTGGTGTTCCAAGGCAGGCAGTGATGCCTATGTCATTCTCCCTGGTATCACTGTTCTTCTTTAACCAGCTCTTACTGCACTTCCCTTGGACCAGACGCTGCCTCAGGAGGCCCTCCACCTGCAGACAGTTGACTTTGGCACACCCTTCCTGGGCAGTCACTCACACATCACCATCTGGCTAGGATCTCAAGTGCAGCATGGACACAAGCCACCTAGGCCCCACAGGTAGAAGTGACCACAATGGTCATTTTGTGGGAGTTTATGTGCTCACTGAGCTTTGAGAGATGTTTCTTCTGCTCTATGTGCTTTTATTTGTGGTCACAAATGTTCGTCTTTTTTCTTTTTCTTTTTCTTTTTCGAGACGGGGTCTTGCTGTGTAGTCCAGGCTGGTCTTGAACTTACTATGGAGATCCAGGCTAGCCTCAGACTCACATCAATTCTCCTGCCTCAGCCTCCCAAGTGCTGAGATTACAGATATGTGCCACCACGCCCAGTTTATGTGGTGCTGAGAAATTGAATCCAGGGCCTTGAGCTTGCACAGCAAGCACTCTAACTACTGCGCTATTCCTGCAGCCCTCACAACTGGCTTTTGATAGAGGGTTGTGTGGAAAGCATGTTCATCCTGACTTTTCTTCACTCAAATATAGCACATTTATAACTAACCTGGGAGGATTTTGTGGGGTTTCTGTTTAGTCTTTGTTTGTGTGATTGTTTGGTGATATTCAGGATGGAACTTGGGGCCTCTGAACTAAAGTACATCTCCAGGAGATTTTTATTTTTTAACTTTGAGACAGGGTCTCACTAAGTGGCTAATTTGCCCAGGCTGGGCTCAAACTTGTGATCGTCCTGCCTCAGTCTCCCCCAGTTTCAGGATGATAGGCCTGAGTCCCTACTCCCAGCTTTAATCTGACCACGTGGGCTGACACCATGGTGCCACAAAAGGCTCTGGGTTCACCGAAATGTCACTTGTGAAGAAGGTAAAGTCGAAATAGCCAGAGTCGGGACACCAGCCATCCAGATTAAAAAAAACTGAACTTGACAGCAGGAGGGTCACAGCCTTACTGAGGGACAAGCAAGGAGAGACAATGCCACACATCCGGGGCTGGGGGCTGGTGGGTGGGGGACTTGGGGGTGAATTCTGTCCAGTCGCCCTGAACCTACGGTGGAAGAAATATTTCTGGAACAAAGAAAACAAACCGAAAGCTCTTATCACTGTGTACAAAAGGCCAGACAGATAAAGGAAATCCACACAGTGCCAGCTGCAGGAAATAGACCGGAAGCAGGCGCCCTGCCCATGAATTTGCCTTTGGGGTTCTGTTAGGAATTCCTTTCAGAAGGGCAGAAAACAATGAAAGACAATCGCATATTGTACTTGTAATCCTGTCAATTATTTAATTGTATGTATGGCATAAACTAAGTTTCTGTCTAATTTCTGCGTGTGAAAATTTTAAAAATGAATCGGCTCATAAATTGAAGGTTCTTTATACAAAAATGATGAGGTTGGGTGCTGTGGAGAAAGCCTGCAATCCTGGCGACTGGAGAGGCTGAGGCGGGAGGATCCTTGGAGCCCACTAGCTCAAGGCCAGCCTGGGCAACACTGTGAGACAAAAGACCATGAATGTGAATGTGCTGTTACCAGTGAGCTGTGACTTACAAATGGTTAAGATGGTAAATTTTATGTTGCTCAAATGCAACCACTTTCTAAAAATTTTAAAAAGAAAAAAACCCCGAAATTTCTGAGGTCGGGTAAGAGTCTAAAGGCAACACAAACCTGAATTCTCCCAGTTTTCTTAAAAGCATGGCTGGGCCAGGGGCTCAGGCCTGTAATCCCAGCACTGTGGGAGGCTGAGGCAGGAAGATCTCAAATTCAAGCCCAGCCTGGGCAAATTAGCACCCTGTCTAAAATACACAAAACGGGGATGTACCACAAACAAAAAACATGAAGAATACCAGTAGAACAAATGAAACTCCGCCCCCAACCTCCAAGAACTGGGACGCGGAGTCCACCGGCCTACTCACAGTACAGCGGGTCCCAGTGGTTCTCAGGACACACCGACTGGGATCGAGCCCTCTGGCTGCGGCACGGACGGCCGCGAGCGGGTACGCGTACGATCCGTTTACTGGCGGCTGCCAGGACGGGACCGAAATCGAAAGGCGCGTGTGGCTGCGCTAGCAGCTCGGCAGTGTCAGAAGGGGGCGCCCGTGAGCCAAGGATGTGGCAGCCACAGGGACGTCAACAGCAGAAACAAAAGCCAGCGAGTCCAAGTGCTGCGTTTGTACAAAGGAAACCCCGCAAAGCGCAGGGTTACAGAGGCGGCAGAAGCTTCTGGGGCGGTTTTGGTCTGTCTTTGTTTTGCTGTACTGGGTCTCTGCTCTAAGCTACATGCTTACCGCCCCCCTTTTTAAATAATTTTATTTTAGTAAAAAAATTCACATGACATAAAATTTAACATTTTTTTTTTGTAAAGCCATGAATTCCAAATTCTGTAACACGTTAGAACTATGAAATTTGGGGAATTCGTGAGCATTTATGTCCAGCCCTTTTTCAGAGGTTCACCCCTTTCCTACCTGACCGCTGCCTCTCTTTCTACCCTGCCATTCATGTTGGGGTCTTTTTTTATGTTACTATTTTTAAGACACATGCATGTCCATGTTTAGAGCAGCACAATTCATAATAGCCAGATCCTGGAAGCAATCCACCTGCCCATCCATACCAGAATGGTTAAAGAAGATGTGGTATTTATACACAATGGGATACTATGTAGCCATAAAGAAAAAAAATATGAAGCATTTGAATGAAAATGGGGCCACCTAGAGTCCATAATGCTCAGTGAAATGACTGACTATAGATGGTGTCCCTCTTATGAGATGCACAAAAATAATGACCTAGCTGGGCTCAAATTTACAATCCTCCTGCCTCAGCCTCCCAGACTACTAAGATTACAGGCACCCACTATCACACCTGGCTTCGAATAACAAAAATTTAAAGTTTCAATGCTCAATGTATATGTTGAGCACTTCTCACAAGCCCCCAAACTCTCGGTTTTCTCTTCACTTTACCCTTTTTCCACATCTCTCTCCTGTGCCACCAGGAAACTAACTTTGGCTGTACCTCCAACCTTGCAGACCCCACTGTCTTCCCAGTGGGGGCTGCCATCACTTTGTCATTTATCACATGGATGATCACTGCAGCCCAAGACCCGCACTCCCTGCAGAGGCAACTTATCACTGTCCAACAATATTGTACAGTGTTTCCCACTTCCTTCCAGAAGGTTCCATGCCGAATATGGCCTCCAGGCCACACAGGATCCCCTTCCAAACTTCCCTTTTCCTGTTCACCAATCCACCACTGCATCCCAGCCACTAGCCCCTTTGCTGCTCTTTGAATAAGTCAGGCACACTTTTTGCCACAGGGCCTTTGAACTGGCTGATCCCTTTCCTGGGATCCCCTTCCTCAACCTCTGAATGGTTCTCCCTTCCTGTTTTCTTTTTGTAGTACTTGGAATCAAACCCAGGGCCTTCCCACTGAACTACAGCCCCAGACCAATGTTCATTTTTATTTTGAGACAAGGTCTCACTAAGTCATTAATTTCCCCAGGCTGGACTTCAGCTTCTGCTCCTCCTGCTTCAGCCTTCCAGAGTGCTGGGATTGTAGGCCCACAAAGATGGGGTCCAACCGCCCCTAGCCTGGTGTCCCAGCTTCTGCGCCTTTTTCTCCCTTCTCCACCCTCCTTACCAGCCCTTCTCTACTGCGCTGCATGAGACTCTCACTTGAATTGTTGGTATAGCTGTGGGACATTGGGGCCTAGAGCAGCACCCCAATAGGCACCCAATAAATACCAGTTGCATGAGTTGTTGACTGAATTTTCTGTACAAAAGGATGATGGCATTTAACCCCTCCGTCTAGTGAATGCTGTCCCCATCTTCCTGCTCAGGGGGCAGAAAAAACCTGACCAGAATGCCCATAACTCATAGGGTGTGGTGGTGGGTACAAGCCAAGGACATAGGATTGTAGCAAGCAGAGAACATCTACAGGCCTGGGGACCCGGCAGCTGGAGGGACAAGGGAAAGTCAACTAGTGTCACCTTTTGAGGTGAGCAATTCAGGACACAGCGAGACGTTTGCAGAAATGCTCCAAGTGCCTGGCGTAGTAGCAGCGCATGCAGGTCTATAGTCCCAGCACTCTGAAGTCTGAGGCAGGAGGATCGAAAGTTCCAGCCCAGCTTCGACAGCTTAGCAACTTAGGGAGTCTTTGTCTCAAAATCAAAACTGAAAAACAGGCTGGAAATGTAGCACAGTACGAAGGCCCCTGGATTCTATTTCCAGAGCCACCAAAAAGGTTTTTTTAATGCTGAAAGTGTCAGGCCCTTGTCTTCTGACTTTCTATATGCTGTATGTTTATAGATCTCTGCGGACATTAGAGGGAACAGGCCTTTTGTTTTCTTTTTTTAAAAAAAAAAAACAGGCTCTCTGTATATATCCCAGGCTGGTCCTGAACTCACTATGTTGCCCAGGCTGGCCTCAAACACACAGCAATCCTCCTGATGGTGCACACCTGCAATCCCAGTATTCTGGTAGGCTGACGCAGGAAGATCCAAAATTCAAGCCCAGCCTGGACAACTTCACAACTTAGTGAGATTTTGTCTCAATATAAAAAATAAAAATGGGGGAGGGGGGAGCTGGAGGAACAGCACAGCAGTTAGAGCATTTACGTAGCAATCAGAAAGCCCTGAGTTTGATTTCCCAGCGCCACATAAGATGGGTGTGGTGGTGCAAGCCTGTAATTCCAACACTTGAGAGGCTGAGCAGGAGGACTGCCCTGTGTTTGAGGCCAGTCTGGGCTACCTAACGAGTTCAAAACCAGCCTGGACTACAGCATGAGAGACCTTGTCTTAAATAAATAAATAGGCTGGGGATATGGCTCAGTGTAAAGGCCCCATATTGCAGTATCATAAAACAATAACAACAATGGATATAAATCCACTCCAAATATAAAGTCAAAGGCAGTGTGTGAGTGTTGAGGACATGATGGTCAGTGAAAGCAACCAGGGACAACAGGACAAGCACCGTGAGAACCATTCAAGTGCATAGATCAGCCAACTCCTACCAAGTCAGCTGAGGGGACAAGGAACAGAGAGTCTGGACCTCACAGGGTTAGAGTTTCACTTTGACATGATGACAACCATTCTGGAGAAAGGTAGAAGTGCTTGATGCCACTGAACTGCACACTTAGGATGGTGGTAATGGTCAATTTCAAGCCATGCATATTCTGCCACAATTTGTTTTTGTGGTACTGGGGATATTTTTGTGGTACCAGGTCCCTCAAACTGAGCTACATTCCCAGCCCACTTTTGATTTTGAGAAGAGGTCTTACTAAGTTGCTGCATTGCCCAGGCTGGGCTTTAACCTGTAATCCTCCTATCTCAGACCCCAGAGTGCTGGGATGACAGACTGGCATCACCCATCCCAGCTATTGCAATTTTTAAATGTCAAAGGCAACCGTCTGAGTGGTTCCTTGTCCTCTAACTGTACTAGCCACTGGCTGTTAGTGACAAAGCCCCTGGACAGAGCTGAGAGCTGAGTGAAGGTGACAGGTGGCCCCCACAAGTCCTAATCAGCTCTCTTTCATGGGGTCACTTGAGAGGAGTTAGATTAGAGACAAATGTGACTAGGAGCCTTTTAGCCTGCAGGGGAGGGGCAGGGTGGACTCCATGCCCCACTTCACCCTTCCCCTTGTGCTTCATCCCCCTCTTCTGCAGTGTAGGCCCAGTGAGCTTTCACTAGTGGCTGGGGACACTGGGCTCTACCAAGGCTGGACTTTCAGGGGCAGAGATCTTCTTTAGGCTGACTTGGGCCTTGATCTGGCGCTAGCCTTAATCATCAATTAGCTGCCTCCTGTACAGGGCAGGAGGCCCAGAGCTCACTGCCCTGCCTGCCTCCTCCCACCTCAGCTGCCTCCATCTCCTTCAGTGATGTGGGGGGAGGGGGGGGGCAAGTGCTCAGTTGGCTCAGGCCCAGAAAGACCTTGCTGAGCTTGGTCTCTAGCATAATCCTGCCAAAGACTGGCATGGCAGGTAGAGGGCCCTCTCCAGGCCCCTGGCCTCACCCAGATGCCCCACTCCTCCCAGGTGGATCACACTGAGACCACAGCATCGGTCACAGAGGGCTCCACACCAAAGTGGCATCCATGTGGTTCCCAACCAGGTTGAAGAGTGGGTGCAGGGGTCCCAGGTAGAGCAACTATCACCCAGGTGGTCCTCAGAGGGGCCTGCAGAGACAAGAAGAGCAAAGCCTTTGGCAGTACTTAGCTTCCTCCTGAGCTGCCCTGCCATCACCCCTGCTCTTTAAGCCGCCTACGCCCTAGTGCCCATGGGGAGCCGATTAAGGCTTGGGGGGGGGCTACCTACCAACCCCATTTAGCCCTCAGCTCCAGCCGGGTGGGGAGTGTTACTGTCATGAATAGCTACAGGATGAGGAACTACTTGACCCTTTGCCTTTGACATTTGCAAAACTGTGATGTAATTCATTCAACATAAAAGCCACCAATGACACCATTTCCCACTGTCCAGTTCAGTGACACATGGACACTTGTGCAACCACCACCACAGTCCATTTCTAGAACTCACAGCCAGTCCCCAGTGAATCCTACTTCCCTGCCCCAGCACCAACCACGTAGCAGGCATGGCAGATTACTGAAACCCTTCTTGCCATGGGTAGCCATGCTGGGGCTCTGTCTAGCTGTGGCCCCGGGCTTGGCAGCTGGGTTGTCCCCTGGGCTACCAGGAGCAGCTGTTGTACCAGAGCCATGAGGACGAGGCTGAGATCATGCTGGGAGGCTGATGCAGGAGGATTGCAAGTTTGAACCCAGCTTGGGCCACTTAAAGTTACCCTGTCTTGAAATCAAAACTGAAAAAAAAAGGGCAGAGGATGTAGCTCAGTTCAAATATCCTGATTCCATCCCCAGTACTCCACTGCCCTCACCCCCCAGCCCCCACACAAAGCACAGTGGAACTGAGAATGCAGATGCGAAGGCTACCAGCTCACATGGCTTTACTGAGTATAAGGGGCCAACCCAATGGCAACTGGGTATCAGGACCAAGTAGAGATGAGCTGGTAGAAGCCATGAGAGATGTGCTGGCAACTCCAGAGACTTAAACCTTGGAGGCAGCCAACATGCCCATCAATAGATGAAGAAATAAAGTAAGTATGGCCAATATACACAATGGAGTACAACTCTGCCAGCAAGAACGATAAATTTGAGTCATTTTTAGGAGAACGGATATACTTTGTCACCACTATGCTCAGCGAAATAAGGCAGACATAGAACGCTAATTACCGCATGACTTCCCTTCTTTGAGAAAACTCAAATTATAAATAAAGAGCAAATAGCTGGGCCCAGTGGTGCAGGCCTGTCATCTCAGCACTCCCTGAGGCTGAGGCAGAAAGACTGCAAATGTGAGCCCAGACTGAACAAAACGCCAGGTTTGGTGGCATAGGCCTATAATTCCAGCACTTTGGGAGGCTAAAGCAGGAGAATTATGAGCTCAAGCCCGGCCTGGGCAACTTACCAACTTAGCAAGACCCTGCCTCAAATAAACAATAAGCAGAAATTGGGGATATAGCTCACAGCAAGGACCCTGTGTTCAATCCCCAGTGCTGCAAATAAAAATAATAATATTTTTGTAAAGCAAAGAACAGCCTGGGGCTACATTAATCCCCAGTACTGTGTGCACGCGCGTGCGCGCGCGCACACACACACACACACACACACACAAGATATCCAGAGTAGCTGCCCTATCAGGCCTCTTGTGGCCTACAATATCCTCTTCAGGACCCCCTGAGGTGGTAGAGGCTACAGGAAAGTACCTGAGGAAGACAGACTGGAGTTTGGGACCACCTCTTCACCCACACCCCACCCTGAGAGTCCCAGTCTTGGGTCTGCATAGCCTGAAAGCAGGCAGTGGCCCACAGAGGGGACAGAGGGCTATGTATCTTGGGAGGGGGAGGCTAGGGTTCAAGTCCAGTGCCCAGAAAATCCTCCTGAGCCCTGGCTGGCAGCAGGTGGGGTACAGATGCAGGGTGGGGTCACCTAAGTCGGGACCCTATTAAGAGATCAGATGGTGATGAGTTTGGGGGCCTTTAAGGTGAGGAGCCCAAGCTGATCCTGCTGCAGGATAAAGTGCCATGGCCCCCAGGCAGCACACTGGGCTCTGCACAACCATGGCCCAGCCGTGGGGGCCCCACAGACTCACAGGAGGCCAGCCACAGGATAGCACTGAGGACAGCACCCAGGGGAGCATCTTTACCTACACCAACAGCAATGCCACCCGAGGTGAGCCAGCGGCCTGCCAAGGTTCTCTCCTGTATAGCCCTGTGTCCCTTACATTCCCAATGACCTGAAGGGGCAGTCCTTTCCCCAAATAAGAGGGTACCATGCTATTGAATGCATACTTTCCAACCACACGAGCCTTTGATTTTGATTTTAATATTTTTCTGTAGTGTGTGTGTGTGTGTGTGTGTGTGTGTGTGTGTGTGTAGTAATGAAGATTGAGACCAGGGCTTTCCCATTGAGCTACATCCCCAGCCCATTTTCATTCTTAGTTTTGAGACAGGCTGTCACTAAGCCACCAAGTAGCCCAGGCTGGGCTTGAACTCACAATCCTCCTCCCTTAGCCTCCTGGAGTGCTGGCATGACAGGCCTGCACCACTGAGCCCAGCTTCCTGAGCTTTTAACAATCTGTGTTCTTAAGGGGTCCAAGCACGCTGGCTCTGTGCCCCTAGCTCCTGTGGGCTGTCATTCCAGGGAGTTCTGGTGGTATCTGGCCACCCCTGCCCTGAGCTTCCTGGGGGAGAAGCTAATTGTGTCTTTGCACCTCCTGAAGCCACAGAGCCACACTATGGCTCATTGGTTGGTGGGCAAGGATGCTGGCTCAGAGGGGAAGGCTGAGGAAGGCAGCAGCAAAGGGCAGGTCACTTCTATAACCTGAAGATTGGAAGAGACTGCAGCAGTCACTTGTTCAGCTCCATGCCCAGGACGTGCAGCCTTGGGCTGCTCACTTCAGATGCAAAGAAACGGCTGGTGCAAGGGCAGCCATTCTATTTTAACTAGCCCAGAGATGAAGGGTAAGGCCTGGCTAGAAGCTGAAAATTCCCCTCCAAGGAGTGCGAGTTCTACCTTTAGCAGTGGTTGGACAAAGAGCTTGCAAGGTTGCCTACAAAGCACAGAAAACACTGGTGACCACCCTCTAGCCTCTGGCCCCATGCCCAGGTCTTCCTCAAGGCCTCACTAGTGCTGTAAGTTGATGATCACCTGCCAAGGGTAGCCAGTGCTGGGCACCACTTAGCATAGGGGTCTCGGCCATACAGGTTCAGGTTCCAGCAGGGCACCTCAGTGTGAGGATTTGTGTCTCAGAATTTTCTGGGTGGAGATGGGACAATGCTCATCCTGCAAACCCAGGCTTCAGCAATGTGTGCCCTTCTTGTTTGCAAAGGCTGGAGGCTTTTTGTCTTGTTTGGTTTTTACAAAACTTCCAGCATGCACCCTAGTGGGGGGAAGCATACAATGAGCCGGGTCTCCAAGGGGCTCTTCTTCATCCGCAACTCTCTTCTCATCCTTTACTTTTGATCCTTTAAATCAGAGCCAAGACATCCTGCCCTTCCCTCCACACCTCTCCAGGGCATGCCTCTGGGGGAAAAAAGACTCAGAACCATGCCCAGTGGCATAGGCCTGTAATCCCAGCACATAGGGAGTGAGGGGGCTGAAATGGGAGGATCGCAAGTTTGAGCCCAGCACGAGAAACTTAGCCACTCAGTGAGTCCCTGTCTCAAATAAACAATAAAAAGGGACTGGGGATGTATCTCAGTGTGAAGGCTCTGGGCTCAATTCCTAATACTGTGCACGCACACACACGCTCACACACACACACACACACACACACACACACACACACACACACACAGGAATATGTGGGGAGTACGAGGATTGGCTCCTTTCCTCCAAAGCAGATGATAACAGAGGTGAGTTGTGGGCTGGCTGACAGGTGGGCTGATACCCACCAGGAAATCTAGACAGGCTCTGGGGAGGGCACATGTCCAAGCTAGCCTGCGCAGGGTAGAGAGAAGAGGATGCAGGGAGAAAAGGCAGGACAACGGAAGAGCCATCGGGGGAGCAGTGTAGGAGGTAGGCTGGGAGAAGGACAAGGGACTGAAGAGCAGGCACACCACAGTCACCTGGGCAATGACTCAGTGACTCAGCTACCATAGGCAAGGTGGGTGCCCAGTGGAGATAATGCAAAGTTCCATTCCTTTTTTAAAAATTCATTTCTTGTTTTTAATTTATAAAAGACAAAAGAGTTGTTTACCTTATAACTTGGAAATTAGAATCCAAAATCTTAGGTAGCCCAGTTTGATTTTCTTTGATGAGGCCAGTGGGTGGCAGAAAAATGTATAGGAGCAAATAGTCACACCTCAGTCAGGAATGGGAAAGAGAGAGGCGGAGAAGTGGGGTAAACGAAAGAGAGAGAACAGGCAGCACTCGCCTGTTAGCCCAGCACTCTGGGAGGCTGAGGCAGGACAATTGCAAATTTGAGTACAACCTGGGTGACTTAGTGACTTAGTAAGACACTGTGTCAAAATCAAAAATAAAAATGGGCTGAAGATGCAGCTCAGTGTGGAGGCCCCAGGACTGACCCCCGGAAGGAGGAGGAGGAAAGGATGGGGGAGGTGGAGGGGGAAATCAAGTTCCATTCTGCAAATTCAAGGTGCCAATATGGCTCAAAAGACAGATACAGAGGGAGTCTGGGCCTAGGCAAAAGCAGTGGTGGGGGAGGGGCAGCCCCAGTGGAACAAGGAAAGGGGCAGTCCTGCCATGATGTCCCTCCTGCCTCCAGGCCCCTTTGAAGGCCCCAACTTCCACATCGCCCCCAGATGGGTGTACCACCTCACCAGCCTCTGGATGATCTTCGTGGTCATTGCATCTGTCTTCACCAATGGGCTGGTGCTGGTGGCCACCATGAAGTTCAAGAAGCTGCGCCACCCTCTCAACTGGATTCTGGTGAACCTGGCAGTAGCTGACCTAGCAGAGACTCTCATCGCCAGCACCATCAGCGTGGTGAACCAGATCTATGGCTACTTTGTACTGGGCCACCCCTTGTGTGTCGTGGAGGGCTACACAGTGTCCCTGTGTGGTGAGTCTGGGACATGGGTGATGAGCTCAAGCTTCAGGCCAGCCCGGGCAACTTAGTGTGACCCTGTCTTATAATGAAAAGGGCTGGGGATGTAGCTCCACGTGAAGGGCCTGGTTTGGGACCCCAGCAAGACCACAACCAAAAACAACAACAAAACAAATGCAGTAATGACACTGTTCTACCATAAGGTATTAAAGTATTAAATAACAGGATCTGGCCTGACCCTCACTGAAGTTTCAGTGTGAGTAGGGCCTGTCATCCCAGCACTCTGGGACGCTGAAGCAGGAGGACAGTAAATTTGAGTTCAACCTGGGCAACTTAGCAACTTAGTGAGACCCTGTTGCAAAATAAAAAATAAAAATGGACTGGGAATGTAGGCCCAGTGTGAACGTCCTGGGCTTGATTCCCAGTATTCTTAAAATAAAATAAAAAATATAAAGTTTTAGTATAATGAAGATGAGCGATATTTCGAAAAGTGCCACCTGTGATTGGGAAATCTGCAACGTCTCCCCTATTCCTGATAGCAAGTAAAGCCAAGTGCCCACCCCAGGTCATGCAGCCTTGGATCTAACACCTTAATGGGGACCTGGGCCCTGGCAAGAGGGGCGCAGGACGCAGGTGGGCAGCCATGCTCCTTCCTCACTCTAAGCAGGGTCCACAGCACCTCAGGGTGGCCATGCTGTTGGGTGTAGCCATCGGGACTTCAGGACTCCATGACTGGGTGGGCACAGAACCTCGTGGCCCAGCCAGGAGTTCTGAGTGCCTGCCTCAGAGCTGACAGGAAGAAGAGAAGGAGAGAAGGCAGCGAGGGAGGTTGCCACCTGCGGCCAGGAGGGCATAAGGATGTGGGCTGGTCTAAGGAGGGGGTGGAGATGCTGGTTCTAATGCCTTTGCTCCCTAGGGATCACAGGCCTCTGGTCCCTGGCCATCATCTCCTGGGAGCGGTGGCTGGTGGTCTGCAAACCCTTCGGCAATGTAAGGTTCGATGCCAAGCTTGCCATCGTAGGCATCACCTTCTCCTGGGTCTGGGCCGCTGTGTGGACAGCCCCACCCATCTTTGGCTGGAGCAGGTACGGGAAGGGAGGGTTGGTGGCTCTTTCGGGATGGAAGGGGAGTGTCGGCAAGTCACTTCTGGTACACAAGAATAAGGGATAGACAGACCCTTTCCAGCCCCATCCCAGCACACAGTGGAGGTGGATGTCTGACTCTGTTTAATAGCAGTGTAGAAAAGGATGACCCTATTAGTGCAGCCCAGTGGTGCAGGCCTGTCGCCCCCAGCACTCTGGGAGGCCAAGACAGGAGAATCACAGGTTCAAGACCAACCTGGGGAAGTTAGTTATTAGGGGAGACCCTGTCTCTAAGTCAAAAATAGAAATGGGCTGGTGGTGCAGTTCAGTGTGAAGGTCCTGGGCTCAATCTCCAGTGCCACAAGGAAAAAAGGAAAATGCAGGAAAGAGAGACAGAGAGAGTGTGCAAATGAAGAAGGACTAGCACTTAGCAGAAGCCATAGCCAAGGGTTTTCTTTTGGCAGTGGTCACATAGCACTGGGAAGGTGATTACATCAAAATGCTTGTAGCTGGGGACATAGCTCAGTGGTTGTAGTGCTTTCCTAGCAAGCACACGGCCCTGTGTTCCATTCCCCAGCACCTCATAAGCCAGGCAAGGTGGCACATGCCTGTAATCCCAGAACTCCAAAGGCTGAGGCAGGAGGATTGCTGTGTGTTCAAGGCCAGCCTGGGCTACATAGTATAGTCAGGACCAACCTGGACTAAGGAGTGACACCCTATTTTAAAAAATGCTTCACTGAATGTAATGTTACTTTTCCTTTGATCAAACAAACCTGACCCAAGGGAGGGGCACACCTGGGTGGGAGTCCCTCCCAGACTTCCTGTCCCCCATCAGCCCAGGCACTGACCTCAGGTATTGTCTGAGCTCAGGTATTGGCCTTATGGCCTGAAGACTTCCTGTGGCCCCGACGTGTTCAGCGGCACCTCATACCCTGGGGTACAGTCCTATATGATGGTCCTCATGGTCACATGTTGCATCCTCCCGCTCAGCATCATTGTGCTCTGCTACCTCCAAGTGTGGCTGGCCATCCGTGCGGTGAGTCCTAGACCCTGGTGGGGACAAAGGGTTTCCTGGCATACTCTCCTGCTTCAGCTGCTCAGCTGAATTCAAACTACCTTTATATCCTCATCCAACCGGAACCAGTAAGAGCCAGGGAGAAGCAGGCAGTGCCCTGAGGACAAGTCTTAGTCTTCACCTGCGGGATACTCTTTCCTCATCCAGCTCAGTTCTCTCAGGGAAAGGAATCACTGGGACACCCTTGTTCCCTGCACAAGGATGTTGGGATACAGCAAGGAGTAGACACAAGTACCATTTGCCCTTAGACCTCCTCTTTACCCTCCTAGCTTGGCCTCCACAGCCAACCCAGGAGATCCGAGCCAAGGGCTGGGGAAACTGTGTCCTGGGACACTGGGAGCTTTGCTCTCTTGTCCCTCTCCACAGCACAGGCTGCCGCTTTGTCAACCAACTCCCATAATGTTGACTCCATCTCCATACGACATTTGTTCCCATAGGACCTTGCCCTCTGAATGGTGCCTGTCTCCCATAGAGCCATTTGCCCACAGTTGAATGGGCAGGCACCAACACAGTCTCTGTCTCCTCTCTCTCTCTCCCTCTGCAGTGGGACTGGTGATTGAACTTGAGGCCTTCCATTGAGCTACATCCCCAGCTCTTCCTTTATTTATTTATTTATTGGATTTTAAGACAGGGTCTTGCTAAGTTGCTAAGTTCCCCTGACTCGGCTTGAACTTAACATTGATCCTTGTGCCTCAGCTTGCCTGAGTGGTGGGGTGACAGACCTGTATCAAGGGGCCCAGCTTGGCATGCTCTTTCTAAGGGAGGCCACTGCCTCATGGTTGGCCTCTAGCCCTTGCTGACTTGGACTGAGACCATAGTCTGGGCCCCTGGGTTGGGTCACACAGATAACCACCGCATGGCTTCCTCAGACATCCAAGCAGGGCAGGGCAGGTATGATCCTCTTTCAGCCTCCTGAGCAGCTGGCCACCACCTGGTCCTCAGGCTACAGGCCCCTGGCTTAGAGAAGGCCACCTGGGCTTATTTGAACCCTCACCACTTTCTCTTGTTAGCACTTTCACACTTGGTGTGTGTGTGTGTGTGTGTGTGTGTGTGTGTGTGGTGCCAGAAACTAGACCCAGGGCCTGGTGTATACTAGGAAAGTACTCTACCCTGAGCAACACAGCAGCCTTGGCCTTTTCAAGTAGGATGGCACAATCATCAAGTCCCAAGCTTGGGAAAGGGACACTCTGATAAAAGGACCAGATGAGGCTCAGGTCATGAGCTGTTGCTGGGCTCTGAGGCCTGGACAGCATGTGCCATGTCTTCTAAGGCCAACCCAGGGCCACTGTGTCTGTCCCAGTAAGCCACACTGTGACTTGGTTGGAAGCCCATAAATCCCTAGCCCCAGGCCACCTCCCCTTGCAGTCTTGGTGACTTATCACCCTGAGGGCTGGATACCCAGAAGACTCCTACACTCCCATCCCTGCCCCCCAGGTGGCGAAGCAGCAGAAAGAATCTGAATCCACTCAGAAGGCGGAGAAAGAAGTAACACGCATGGTGGTGGTGATGGTTCTGGCCTACTGCATCTGCTGGGGACCTTACGCCTTCTTTGCGTGCTTTGCTACTGCTCACCCTGGCTATGAGTTCCACCCTCTGGTAGCGGCTGTGCCATCCTACTTTGCCAAAAGTGCCACTATCTACAACCCCATCATCTATGTCTTTATGAACCGGCAGGTAAGCAATGCCACGGACAGGTCAAGGAGCTCCTGGGAGCCCAGGGTTGCCCAGCACCTGGAATCTTGGCCTGGCAGGGAGCCACAGAGCATGTGTGCATGGTTAATGACCCTCAGGTAAAGGCTGAGTGTATGTCTCGCCTGGCACACTCCACCTGGTCACTAGCAGGAAGCAGGGGTTCATCCTGGGGATCTTACTGGTGTTTCTGCCTGAGTTGGTAGTTTCTCCCCAAGCGTTTGTGCCAGGAAGCATGTCTGTGTGACTCCTAGAGAGCCTCTTCCTCTTGGTTTCTTGGTTTCCACATCAATTCTCTCTCTCTCTCTCTCTCTCTCTCTCTCTCTCTCTCTCTCTCTGTACTGGGGATTGTACCCCAGGACCTTTGCACTGAGTCATATATCAGCCCACTTTTATTTTCAATTTAGAGACAGGATCTCACCACTTTGGTAAATTGCCCAGGCTGGGCTCCAACTGGTGATCCTCCTGCCTTAGCCTCACAACCAGGACCAGATAGAGCAATTTTCTCTGAACCTTCACTTCCCATTTCCAAATCCTGATGTCTTAAGTTTCTCTTCCTATGAGAACAGAGCCAGACCCTTCTGGCTGCAGTGATCACAGCAGAAGCGCTCTCCTGTGCTCATAGATTGAGTCCGGGCACACACTGTGGCCTTGCCGAAGGTCCTGGACTGCAGCCCCGAGTGCCGTGACCCCTAAACCCTCCTCATGGGCCATAGGTGACCTCTGTAGGGTCATCTTCCAGTGTGATTGACCTTCCTCTCCTTTGACTTTCTTATGAGCGCTACACTCAGGTGCAGCTGCCAAGTGACTTGCTGGCGACTGCAAATTCCGCAGGGGCCTCCTGTCCCATCTGACCTAAGGCATCCCTTCCCATTGGTGCGTCTTTCCTTTCCTTCCTTCCTTCCTTCCTTCCTTCCTTCCTTCCTTCCTTCCTTCCTTCTTTTGATTAGTGGGGATTGAACCCAGAGTCTTTGCACCAAGCTACACCTGCCCCCAGCCCTTTTTTAAATTCCTTATTTTTAGATGGAGTCTCACTAAGTTGCCCAAACTGAGCTCAAGCTTGCAATCCTCCTGTTTCAGCTTCCTGCTGTTTTGGGATTACAAGTATGTGCCACCATACCCAACTTTTTCTTTTGTGTGTGTGTGATTCTGGGGATAGAACCCAGAGTCTCATGCGTACCATGCTCTATCACCAAGCTCCACCGCGGCCCTCCTCTTGCATCTTGCAGCTGTCCCCAGGGCCCCACCCTCTTTGGCTTGGCCCCAACAGGAACAAACCAGGGCAAGGTTTGTAGAGTTCATTAGGTTCCCAACCTTTCTGATGACTGCTAAATATTAAGTAGGCCAGACCCAGTAAGTAATCTCAGCCCTCCGGGAGGCAGAGATTGCAAGATCAAGCTCAGCCTGGGCAACTCAGCACTGCAGTGAGATCCCATCTCCAAAGAAAAAGTAGAAAATGAGTGGAGATGTAGCTTAGTGCCAAGGCCAAATATATATATATATATATATATATATATATATATATATATCCCTTAAAAGTAGGAGCAGTCCTGCATCTCTGGGACCCCTGTGTTGGCTTGGCCAGCCTGGGTGCAGGGGTGCAGTTCCATCCCTGATCTTGTTGTTCACAAAGACCTCTGATTCTGGCTGCTTTCAGTTTGGGAAATTCTAACCTACCTGGCAGGTGCCATCTCTTCTTTATGCTCCCTTTCAGAGGCCCCTCCCCAGGCAGATGTGTGCACTTAGGGACCTTGTCAGGCTTCCAAACTGCTTTAACCCCTTCCACATTGTCACACTGTTCCTCTGCATTCTGAGAAAATCTTCTGGAATGAAGTTTCAGGTGGACAGGGATGTTTTTCTGTTGTGTATTACTGTATCCTCCTAGAACAGACAGTCAGGTACAGCAGTAGGTATTCAGTCAGTAGATATTAAAGGCATCTCTCAGCCTTGTTGGCTGGCTCTTTACTGACTCCATTCCACTGTTCAGCCTACTTCTTATTAATTTCAACAGGTTTTTTATTTTTAAGAGTTTTGACACTAGGACATGAAGGCAGTCAGAATAGGCCTGAAATATTAAGAAATGCCTCTGGTCTGGGTTTTCATAGCACAGTGGCTAGTCCTGTGATGACCTGAGTGAGACACAAATGAAAAACCGATATGGCCCAGTCTCTTCAAAGGTCACTGCTGAAGGGACAGTGGACTCTCCTGCCCCACAGGCTTTGCTGCCTGCAGATGTGAGAGTCTGGTGGGATCTTCACCTAGTCCTTGTTTTGAGCCAAAATTGATGGAGTAGACATAAAATGAAAATCATATTCTCGTTCACTAAAGTATCTCTGAGTGCTGGACATGGTGGCACATATCTGTAAATCCTAGCTACTCAGAGGCTGAGGCAGGAGGATCACAATTTCAAGGCCAGTCTGGACAAGTCAGTGAAACCCTATCTCAAGACTTTCAAAAAAGGGCTGGGGGCAGCTCAGTGATAGCTCACTTGCCTAGAATGCATGAGCCCCAGGACTACAATAGTACATATACACATGTATAAACATACATGTCTGAGCTCCAGCCAGGCATTTTGAAGATGGACCCCTTGATAGGCATGGTGTTTGGTGACTATGTGAGTATCCTGGGGCTGCCATAACAAAGTACTTCAAATGCACAAATGCAATGGGTTAGAACAGGAATTGAGTATCTTCCAGCTCCAGAGGCTGGAGTGCAGAGTCAAGGTGTTGGCAGGCCTGGTTCTTGCTAGAAGCCCTGAAAGGAGCCCTAGCTCTGTGCATCTCTCTGAGCTTCCAGTGTTTGCCGGACACCTGGTGTCTGTGTCACTGTCCAAATTTCCCCTTCTCATAGGAACAGTCATTGCATTTGGGCCCACTGGCGGTGGCCGTGACATCCTACTTCGCCAAAAGCGCAACTATCCAATATGACCTAATCTTTTCTTTCTTTCTTTCTTTCTTTCTTTCTTCCTTTCTTTCTGTCCTGGGGTCTGAATCCAGGGGTATTCATTCCATCACGGAGCTACATGTTTTTGGGTTTTTTTTTTCATTTTGACACAGGGTCTTGCTAAGTAGCCCAGGCTGGCCTTGAACTTGTGATTCTCTTGCTCTCCTTCCCCAGTAGCTGGGATTATAGGTGTGCACCACCCTGCCTGGCTGATGTTATCTTAATGTATATCTTAAACACATGTGTAAAGAACTATATCCCCCCAAAAAAGGCACATTCTCAGGTTTCCATGGTTAGAAATCTGTAAACATAACTTTTGGGGAACAGAATTCAGGCCACAGCAGTCATCACCAATTGCTCATTTCAATGACATAAATGACCGTGCCTGTGTGTGAAGACCAACCTGACCTTTCCACCATCCCATGGGTAGATTCTCACAAGAAGGGAAGGTGTTAAGTCACCAAGGTGCCATCCATGACTGCCCCAGCTGACCCTTGGCCCAGTGGCCCTGCTTTGCTGAATGATGCTTTCTGTCCCCTAGTTTCGAAACTGCATCTTGCAGCTTTTTGGGAAGAAGGTTGATGATGGGTCTGAACTCTCCAGCACGTCTAGGACCGAGGCATCATCTGTCTCTTCAGTGTCACCTGCCTGAGCCCTGCCTGAGCCCTGTCCCTCATATGGGGCTCTGGCCACCGCCCCCCAAAGTCCATTGCCAAACCCAACCAAGCCACAGAGGCTGCCACTCCACATCAGGGCCACCTGCCCCCAAGAGCTCAGCCCCAGGGCTCTACAGTAAAGCAGAGGAGCAGGAGAGTAAGCACGTGCCAGGAAATTTCATCTTCTTCAGGCTCCATGTGCACAAGTGACATGGAGGGACTGTAGCAGCCTTGAGCAATAGGAGGTGGGTGTCTATGTGAAGCTCACCAGCCAGTGGGTACCATCAGAACATGCATGTCTGGGGTACCACCCCAATGGAGGGCAGGAACTGGAAGCCCCTGGCCCATAAGGCCCATGAAATGGGGGCCTGGAGTCCTTGGTGTCCAGTCTCCATTGGAAGGAACCCAGGCATGCCAGGCTGCCAAGGGGATGGAGTGTTGCTTCTGCCAGGCCAAGGCACCAGGGCTGAGCAGCAGAAACACAGTGTAGGTGCACAGGCATAAGTCAAGCAGGAGCAGGGGACAGGAGCACATGGTGGACCCCTGCAGCAGGAGGACATTGACCAGCATGAGGAGCAGGCCCATGTCATGCAGGAGAACGTGCTGGGTCTAGCTGAGGAGGCTCTCTGCCACCTGCACCTGTGTGGCTTCCTGTACAGCCTCCAGCTTGGCTAGCCTGATCCTAAACATCTCCATGACCTCCTGTGGATAACAAGCACACCCCCATGGGTCCTAGGGAACCAGGTCGTTCATTCATTTGAGTTGTTGGGCTGCAACAGGTATCAATAGAGGAGAGACATGGAGAGCTTCCAAAGTGCACAGGGCAGCAACGAGCTGCTCCAAGGGACAGTGGGGCCCTGCCAGGGTTGGAGTGGGGTGTAGGCACAGAGGCTGTGAGAAGCAGCCCGAGGGGAGTTCTCAGAGTCCCTGGGTGTAACAGTTTCCACTCCACATTTGTGAGTCACCAAGAGCAAGGACCACAGTGCTCAAGCGCCCAGAGGGCCTGCACGGTGATGGGAAGTGGGCTTCTGGGACCCTAGGTACAGGAGTTATCAGGACACATTCAGGACAGCACAGCTCCAGGGCCCGCCCTGAGATGGGAAGTGCACCTGTACCCTTCTCTCGAAGGCCCCAGGCTCTTACCCATATCTCCTTGGACAAATACTCCATCATTTCTTCAGTGTGTGTCAGGCTCTATTTGAGGCAATAGATCTGGTTCATGTGTCCCTGCAGTTGCTCTTCCACCAGCTCCTCCATCAGTGCATGTCTCAGAGGCAAGAGAGGAGGGGATACCTACACAGGGCCTGTGGTGGCAGCAAACCCTGCACCCTCGCCCCACCTCAGGCTCCTGCGCCCAATGCATGCACTTACACTCCAGGGCAGCTGTACAGACTCTGCCCTCTAGTGAGACTGGGAGAAAGAGAAGCCACACTTTCCATGTTGGAGTCTGCGACACACCCAGCACCAAGGCTGGGCATGCAGCAGTGACCCTGTAAAACCATCTTTCTTATGGGATTGTGTGTTACAAAGGACCTCAGAGCATACAATCCCACTCAGATGCCATGTCCAGGACAGGCCCATGTCCAGAGACACAGATGGAGGAGTGGGCATCAGAGCTGGAGACGTGACTGCTAAAGTTGTTTAATTAGACGGGGTGACAGATGACTCTGTGGATATCCTGAAACCCACCGAATTGGCCACTTCAAATGGGTGACATTTGTGGGATGTGAATTCTATCTCATTAAAGCTGTCATTCAACCAAAATCAAACAAAATTGGACTGTGGTAATAGTTATACAACTCAGCAAATTTAATTTTAAAAACCCACTGAGATAGAGTTAAAATTGTGCATTTTATGATGTGCAAATTATATCTCAAAAGAGGTGTTAAAATAACACAAGCAAAATACTACCACCTGTCATGTACATAAACACAAAAGCAGTCAAAGTGCGAGAGCATAAGGCCCGTCAGGTCGGTGAAGAGCACCAACCGAATCCCTGCAGATTCTACTTCTTTTTCTATCCATATATTGAACCATCCCTCTGTCCTACCCCACGCCTATGCTAGGTAGAGCTCTACTACTCAGCTACACTCTCAGCCCTCTATCGTTTTTATTCTGAAACAGGACCTCGGCAAGTCGCCCAGGCTGGGCTTAAACTCTCCACCATCTTTCTGCCTCAGTCTCTTGACTAGCTGAGATTACAGGCTTACACCACATGGCTGGTTTCAAAGTTTTATTTTATAAAAGACATAAAACCTGAGCTGCATATGGTGGTGCAGGTCTCTAATCCTAGCAGTCTGGGAGGCTGAGGCAGAAGGATTCCAAGTTCAAGCCCAGACTGGGCAACTAAGCAAGACTTTGTCTCAAAATAAAAAATAAAATGGACTGGAGATGCAGGGCAGTACAAAGGCCCTGGGTTGGATCCTCAGTACCACAAACACAAAACAAAACAAAACAAAAAATCGTGTAAGATTTTAAGGCAACATGGCAAATGGTGAGATCTGGGAAAGCAGGAGCTGTTGATGATATCATTCTCCACATGCTTTCCCAGGCTTGAACTACTTCCTGACTGAGAACCATTTTCCACATTCCTGATCTGGGCACCGGGAAGGATAAATGGACCAAAGAACAAAAGCCAGATACCATCCTCAGGGCAGAGGGAGGAATATCTAATCTGAGCCAGCAGTGGTGACTTTTCTCAGAGGTCTATTGTCTTAGTTAATTTTTTGTTGCTGTGACAGAATATGTAACATTCACAATTTAGAGAGGAAAGATTTATTTTAGCTCACAGTTTCAGAGAGTCACAATCAATGCATGGACAGCCAGCACTGGTGGAAGCACATGGCAGAGGCAGGGGTGGAGGCAGCTCCTCACAACATTTCAAACAGGAAGCCAAGTCTGGTCAAGTCAACTCAAGTCATGTCAGGAAGGAAGTAGCACGTATATCCTTCCAGGTCCTGTCCAAGTGATCCACCCTTTCTGGGTCCAGCCTCAGTGTTCTTTCCATAGTTTCCAGGTTTAAGCTCCCACCACACACACCTGTAATCTAATCTGTCATATGCTCCTTCTCCACCACACACCCAAAATCCTCTCCTCCAGACCACACCCCCATCTCCCAACAGCACACAGTTCTATAGACAATCCATAATATGCAAACACACAAGGCTTTTGGACATTCCAGATTCCAACTACAATAGCCATGGAGCCTACAGAAAGGCAGGGCTGCTGCCCTTGTGAGGTCCCCAAGGATGACTACAGTTCTGAGGTACAAGTGCAGAAAGGGGGACAAGCAAGGACTTTCCTGCCACCACATGGCTGCCAAAAAGATGTCAGTTCATCTGCTGAAAGCCAATCTGTGACAAGCAGCTTGGCTCCAAAATGTCCCTAAAGGCTCACATTTGGAGGCCTTGATCCCCAGATGCAGCTGACTGGATCACGAGGGCTCTG
Organism: Ctenodactylus gundi; assembly: GCA_004027205.1. Lineage (NCBI taxonomy): Eukaryota > Metazoa > Chordata > Mammalia > Rodentia > Ctenodactylidae > Ctenodactylus > Ctenodactylus gundi. The sequence continues at coordinate 61,488 of PVKB01003595.1, read as the reverse complement.
GTCTCACCAGGAGATTAATCCACTGATGGGTTCATTACTTGATGGCATGATGGGGGGTGGAAATTTAGGAGGTGAGGCCTAGTTAGAGGAAGTGGGTCACAGACTGTGTGCTTCAAGAGTATCTTTTGTCCTTGTGCTTTTTATTTCCTGACCACCTTGATGTAAACAGCTTTGCTCCACCACATGTACCCTGCCGTGAGGTTCAGCCTCAACACAGGTTTAAGGCAATGAAACCAGTTGATCAGGAACAGAAGCCCCTGAAACTGAGAGCCAGAACAAAACTTTCTTCCTTTGTATTAGTTTGTCATCAGTTATTTTGTCACAGCAACATGAAGCTGACTAACATAGCCAGTTTCCTCCAGTGCATTTCAAGGACTAGTCCATTTGTCTCTGCCCTAGGTCCCTGCCAAGAAGAGTTGGCTGACAGCAGGGGTGAGACTGCTACTCACAGAGGGTGGAGTCAACAGGGCATCTACCCCCAAAATAGATTCTTAATTACCATTCTTCCATTCATAAGAAATATATGGCTACAAGAATTCATGAACCTAATTTTGTTCCAGTATATATTCACAAATGTAATCTTCACAACTATGAAGCCAATGAATAGATTCCCCATCAACTTGCTTATAAGCAAATAGGAATCAATTCTTGAAGGAGAGGAGATGCCAATGAGCAGTACTTTCTCAGTGTCTCCCTTCTCCCTCACTCCTGTGTGCCTCCCTTCTGGCAACATGTTGGCCCCAAGTGGGTGATTCTTGTCATGTAATTTTGGTGATGAAGAAGAAGAAGAAGAAGAGGAGGAGGAGGAGGAGGAGGAGGAGGAGAAAGAAAAAAAAAGAAAAGAAAACCCCTTCTGTCTAGCCCCTAGTGTCACGGGAGGGAATGGATCACTCTGGAAAATGTTCTTATGAGGATAAAATGGTGACCAGCCAACCAAAGCACTCCAGGCTACTGAGCAGCTACAATGACCACTCTATCTAGATTATCTCTGCAAAGTGGCCTTTTGCCAGCTAAGTGGAACCTGATGGCCTCACACCTGGGCTGGGGCCTGCAATAGAGAGCTGGCATAGGGCTCAGGGGCACACGCATGATAGTTTATATGTCCCCAAGCCAGCATGCCAGGTGCGAGCCTGGAGAGCCAGAGAAGGGAAGAGAATTCCCCAACAGTGGGCCACCTGGCACATAGGTAAGGAAGGGCTGAAGATGGCATGGGTGATCACATGAGGTAAGGAAGGCAGAGCAGCAACTTTTTTCTGTGGTACTGAAGATGGAACCAGGGCCGGAGGAGTGGCCCAGTGGTTAAAGCACTGCTGTCTTAGCACTGAGTACCTGAGTTCATTCCCCACCACCATGTAAGCCGGGCATGGTAGCTCACACCCATAATCCCAGAAAGCTTGGGAGGCTGAGGCAGGAGGATTGCTGTGAGTCCAAGGCCAGCCTGGGCTCTAGAGTGAGTTCAGGACCAGCCTGGGCTACAGAGGGAGACCCTTTCTCAAAAGAAGAAGGAGGAGGAGGAGGAGGAAGAAAAAGAAGAAGAAGACAACAACGACTGAACCCAGGGACTGTGCTCTGAGCTACATCTAAAGCCCATTTTATTTACTTTTTATTATTATTTTGAGACAGTCGTCTCTTACTAAGTCACTAAATTGCCCAGGTTGAGCTTGAACTTGTGATCCTCCTGCCTCTGCCTCCCAGAGTACTAGAATAACTGTGCCTCCAGGCCTGACAAAGTGGCAACTATTTAAGGACACTCTCAGGGGCAAGGAGCAAGTGACTCCAGTGCAGTGGCAGGGCAGGGGCTGGTGGCTGTGGGCCAAGGACAGACGGGAAGTCAGAGGCTTTGAGCTGGGATGTGTGATGTGAGAAGAACACACAGAGTGGCAGACACTGGATGCTTAGGGCCCGGGGAGACTGGCAGGGATGGAAAGCAGAGGGTGGGAGGGGCCAGGAGCTACCCAAGGATAGAGAAGTGCTCCAGGGGAAGTGTCATAGCTGGTGGGACACCATTGTCCCTAGCCTTCCCTGCCAAGTTGTGGAGAGCAACCCAAAGGACTATGGTCCAAGGAAGGTCAGGAAGCCAAAGTTAAAGGGAAGTAGCTCGGAGACTGATTTGGGGGTCCCATCCCCCTAGGTGGATGTGTCCTCTCTGTCCCATGTTTGGACAAGTACCTGCAACTATTTGCTCTCATAGAGGTGCAGAATAGTCATAAGCACCACCTCAGACCTGTGGGGTTTGCTTCAGGGATGGAGTTGGAGCATGTTAAGCTCCCCACATGACAGTTGCTGCTGTGGCCATTAAGTGGCAGGGTCAAAGATTAGACAGAGTCGATGAAGACTGAAGAGCAGGGAAATCAGGAGTGAGAGACACTAGGAGGGTGACTGGAGAAGAGGGTGGGCTTGGCTTGCACAGGGTGTGAAGGTCAAGGCTGCTGGGCCTGAGAATCCACAGTGCTCTGTGCAGTGTCCCTCAGTCAGGCCATGCCACCTCTCATGACCCAAAAAAGAGGTTCCAGACGCCTGGCAACAGACAAACGTGGCCACTCAAAATCCTGAGTCCTCTCTTTTCCTTCACAACAGTCTCAGATTATCTGGCCACGGGCCAGTACCCACTCTGCTTCCCTTGTGAGATCAGGAACCCATGGGCCCCCAACCCCTCTGCTCCAGCCTCCCCAGTCATTCTGAGGCTGAATCCAGGGTACAACTTGGCAGACTGAGTGCAACCCGCATTGTAAAGGTCAGAGGAAGAGAAAGCAGCAACAGAGGCAAGAGCCAAGCTCTGGGGTACACACCTGTAATCCTAGCAGTCTGGGAGGCTGAGGCAGGAGGATCACAAGTTTGAACCCAGCCTGGGAAACCTAGGGATTTAGCAAGAACTTGTCTGAAAACACCAGCAAAACACAAAAGGTCAGGGGATATAGCTTAGTGTGGAGGCCCTGAACAAAATCCCCAGTACTGGAAAAGAAGACAGAGTAAAGTCAAAACATGGTGGTGTCAAAAAAGCTAAGGCAGGGCAGAAATTTTTTTAAAAGGACAGACTAGTTAAACACAGTGCCAGGGTGGGGCAGGGTGCAGATAACAGTGGGTAGAGGTGAACACAGCATCCAGGGCTGTTTTCTTGTTCCTTTTTTGATTAGGATGAAAGGCATTAAGTTTTGGCAATAGTCTGGTGAGTCACTGAGTGGTAGAGGTGTACTCAGAGTGCCCACAGTCCTGGATTTCAGTCCCAGCACTGAAAAATAAAAGAATTTTAAAATTTTTGGCACAAAACTAGAAATTCTACATAGAAAACTAAAATAATATTTATTTGAGTGACGAAGTCATTTAAGGTCATAGTAGCCCCAGTTAAACAGAGTGTACCTGGGCAGGAAGTTCCAAAGAAAATATCCAGAACGACACATGGAGACAAAAGTTGGGACAACACAGATAGGACCTAGGAGATGGGAGATCCAGTGGGATGTCTGGCTGCATGAAGAAGGAGCAAAGAGAGAAGAAGGCAGAAGCAGAATTCAAAAATATTATGGCCAAGCATACTCAGAATTCTCAAGCTGATTGTTATTATCATGTACCACAAATACATGCTGATAAAAGAACAAAAAATTCCTAAAATTGGCAAAAGACATGAAAGCATCAGCTGAAGTAGCAACATGACATCAAGCAGGATGAAAGCAAAGAAAATCAAACTCACCAACATCACAGTAAACACAACCACTCTCAAAGAGGAAGAAAAGGAGCCCAAGGAAAGTGAGACATTCATGTTCAAGGCAGCCACAGAGGAATGGGAGCAGCCTTGCAATAGAAGCAAGGGGGAGAAAGGGCTTTCCTCACAGGGCTTATTATTTCAAACAAATAAGTGCTAACCTAGAATTCTATACTCAGAAAAAATATTCTTCCAGTATTAAAATGGAATGTGTGGCATGTAAAAGGCAATAAAGTGACACTGACTGGATGGTTAATATTATGGGTGGGGTTTTTTTAGGTGTATGTGGTACTGGGGATTGAGGCAGGACCTTCACACTGAGCTGTATTTCCATGACATTTCCTAAGTTTTGATTTTGAAACAGGGCCCCTCTATGTTGCTCAGGCTGGGCTGAAACTTGCAATCTGCCTGCCTCAGCCTCCAAGAATGCTATAATTAAAGGATTACATTACAGTGCATGGCTCCATTTGTTTACTTTTATCTTGAGACAGGACTCACTTTGAAGCCCAGGCTGACCCATGATCCTCATGCCTCAGCCTCCAGAGTAGCTGGGATTATACCTACATGCACCTTGCCTAGCCGGGCTAATATTTTTACAAGAGCAACACAACAAAGATGAGTACCTGCACCAGTAAGATAAGTTTAGGTGGTAGATAGTACCAAGAAGGAAAAATAGGAGAGAGTGACTGGAGATCTCAAATCATCTATCTGACAGGACTGGTGTATATCATATATAAAGAGTTCTTATAACTCAACAATGAAGACAAACACTCAAGTTGAAAATGATGCAGACTTGTGTAGCCACTTGACAAATAAAGATACACAAATAGCCAATAAGCAGGTGAAAAGGGGCTCGGTATCATTTGTTGGGAGAGACAAGGATATTGAGCCATTCCCACTAGTTTCATGACGTAAGGGGTGGTTTTCAATCAGGAAAATTTGCTCCCCAAGCAACACTGAGCAACGTTTAGAGACATTTTTGAGCCAGGGAATTAGCGCAGGCACTAATTAGCACTGGCATTAATCCCAGCACTTTGGGAGGCTGAGGCAGGAGGATTGCAAATTTCAGCCCAGTCAAGGCAACTTGGCAAGACCCTGTCTCAAAATCAAAAGAATGTTTAAAAAATGGGAGTGTAAATTCATTCGACCACTCTGGAAAGCAGCATGGAGAGCTCTCAAAAGACTAGAAATAAATATCCCTTTGATCAGGTGATACCCCTCCTGGGAATATATCCAAAAGAGGCCAAAACAACATACAACAGAGATATATGTATACCCATGTTCATAGCAGCACAACTAACAATAGCTAGAATATGGAAGTCACCAAAATCCCCATCAACAGACCAGTGGACACACAAACTGTGGTACTTATACACAATGGAATACCACGCATCTGTAAGGTCCAACAGCATGGAGGTTTTCACAGGCAAATGGAAGAAACTAGAGAACATCATGCTTAGTGAAGTAAGTCAGAAGCAGAAGGTGAAACATCGGATGGTCTCTCTGATATGAGAGTCCCTGAGCACAACTATCTCATGGAACTTAAAATGAAAAACAAAGTGAAACAGGGGGGTCGGGTAGTGGTGGAGGGAGAGAGGAGAGGGTAGGGGGAGGGACAAAAGGAGAGTGGGAAAGCCCTTGTCACTTTGACAAGAAATGTATGTGCACAAAATGCTCAACTCCATTGTAAACCTTAAATTCTGCACTTGTACATATCAATAAAACGGGGGAAAATTTTTTTTAAATAGACATTTTTTTTTTTACATAGAGAGTTCAGGACCCACTGGGCTACAGAGCAAGACCCTGATTCAAAAAATAGACTTTTTTTTTTTTTTAGTTTGCACAAATTGAGAATGATATAAAAATGGTTGCCCAAAAGAAAGCCACATCATAATTCCTGGGAACTGTGAATGTTACTTTATGTGGTCCCCAAAAGAGTCTTTGTGGAAGCGATGAGGTTAAGAGTACTGAAATGCGGGGTTATCCTGGTGGGCCCTGTATAAAATCATACATATTTTTCTCTTTTTCAGTAGTGGAGATGGAAGTAGGGCCTCATGCATGCTAGGCAAGTGCTCTACCACTGAGCAGAACTCCCAGCTCTCAAGAATTCTTGTGTGTGTGTGTGTGTGTGTCTGTGTGTGTGTGTGTGTGTGTGTGTGTGTATGTTTTACTGGAAATTAAGCCCGAGGGAGGGGGGGGGGTCCAACCCTCCCCTTTTATTTACATTTTATTTTGAGACAGAATCTCAGTAAGTTTCCCAGGCTGGGCTGGGCTTGAACTTGAGAACATTGAGCCACTTCCACTAGTTTCATGAGGTAGGTTGCCTCAGCATCTCAGAGTGCTGAGATGACAGGCCTATACCACCCTCACATATTTTTGTAAGTAAGAGGCAGCCAGGGGTCAGACACACAGAGAGAGGAAGTGTCTGAAGACAAAGTAGAATAAGATTTGAGTTCACTGGCCTCGAAGCCTGAAATGATGTAACCACCCATAAAGGCATGTCCAGACAGTAGAAAAGCTCAGATCAGTCTCCCGCCAGTCTCTCAGGAATGCACAGCCCTACCTGAGAATTGCCTGGGAAAACTGGTTTTGGACATCTAGCCTCCAGGACTGGCAGAGAGGAGACATCACATTTTTAAGTCACCAGATGGAGGTAATTTTGTATAACAGTGTCAGAAAATGAGCACAGGCTGCCACTAGCATAGGGTGGGTGGAGGACACGAATGCCGCTAGTCACCCTGAAGTAAGAACACAGCAAGGACACCAGAGGACCACCGAGTCCAAACATCCACTGTCAAGGCCAGGGAAAGATGGAGGAGGACGAAAAACGTTAAAATGTGAGTCCAGGGAGTTGTGACTGAACTTGAGACACTGCCACTTACAGGGTTGACCAGGGCAATGGTGGCAAGTGTGTGGTGCAGCCAGACCTCTCTTTCACATGTGCTAGGAGTGTAACTGGAACAACCACCTGGGAAAACAGGGCTTCCATTCCTCAAGAGTATTGTCAGCCTAGTACCCACTGTCTGCAACTCTGCAGAGGAAGTATATGTTCCCGAAAGACTCACCCAACCTGGTAGTGCAGGCCTGTCATCCCAGCACTCTGGAAAGCTGAGGCAGGAAGATCCCGACTTTAAGCCCAGCCTGAGTAACTTAGAGAAACTTGGTCTCAAAATTAAAAATTTAAAAATAAGTTGAGGATGAAGCTCAGCGTGAAGGCCCTAGACTCCATCCGCAGTACCAAAACATAAAAATGGCTGCAGTCAAATACTCTTCCCCTGAGCTCTAAGTCCCCCCTGACCCTCCCCCCCAAAAAAAAGGTTTGTATGAGAACATCTGCTGCAGCTTTATTCTTAGTCCCAACTCGTAGTTATTTGGAGAAATGACCTACAGTGCATCTGTCTAACAGAAAAGAAATAAGCTACTCACAGGCACAACTCAAGGAAATCTTGAGTTTGGCACAAAGTGAAAGGAACCAGCTACAAGCCAGGCCTGATAGCTCACACCTTCTGTTTCCAGCCCTTAGGGAGGCTGACGTAGAAAGATCCCAAACTTAAGCCCAGCCTGCAACTTAGAAACTTGGCAAGATCATATCTCAAAATAAATAATAAGAAAGGGCTGGGGATGTAGCTCAGGCAAAGGCCCTGGGTTCAGTCCCCAACACTGCAACAACCAAAAAAAGGTAGACACAAAAGATGATATGATTCTATTTCTATGAAGTTCAAGAATAGACAAAAGTAACATAGAGCGACAAATTAATTGGTGACCTATGGAGGATGGATCAGAACTGGAAGGGGATACGAGGCAATCTTGGTGACAACAGAGAGTTCTTTGTTGGGATCCCAATTGCCAGATGTGTGTACCCTTGCCAAAACACAATAATATCCACCTAAACTTAGATGCAGGTCCCTCCTCATTTCCACAGGAAAGGAAGACAGGAGAAGCCTGGCATTCCTCTTCCACAGAATCCTCCACTCCAGATGCCCTCATTGAAAGAGACTCAGGGCCTGCCCACCCCCATCCGGGCTCTCATTGGCACGCAGAGGCTAGCTTGTCAGGGGCCTTGGCAGCCCCAGAGAAAGCATTTGAAGTTCTATAGAGCACATGAATGTCCTCTGGGGGGACTCACAAATCCAGAACCCATGAGGCAAGGAACTTCAGGGCCACTCGGCCAGCCTTGAGCCTCCTGAGTCCAACTGCCACTGTAACAGAGACCCTGCACCTCGCAGAAATGGAAAGGAAGCTCTCAAAGGTGAAAATGGTAAATTTTACATTATGTAGTTTTTATTGCAATAAAAATGCTTGAAAAGTAAGAACATTTTTCCATGATAAGACTCAGAAAAAATAAAAGAGAAAAACCTCACAATAAGATACTTTTTCATACCTGCTTCCATTAAAAAAAAAAAAAAGAAAAAGAAAAACTGGACAACAGAATGTGTTGACAAGGATGGAAACGGGAAGCTTTGTGCACTGCTGGTAAGAAGGTAAAGTGGGCAGCCACTGTGGAAGGCAGTCCGGCAGTTCCTCTAAACTAGGGGTCCCCAAACTCCCAGTTAGGAACTGGGTTGCACAATAGGAGGTAAGTGAAGCTTCACCTGTGTTTACAGTGGCTCTCCATAACTACCGTGATTGCCTGAGCTCCGCCTCCTGTCAGAACAGGTGGCATTTGAATCTCATAGTAGCATGATCCTGCTGTGGACTGCACATGCCAAGGATCTAGGTTACATGCTGTTTATAAGAATCCAATACTTAGTGGTCTGAGGGAGCTGAGGTGGGAATGTTAGTGTCTTCCTCCCCATGCCTGTCCCTGGAAAGATTATCTTCCACAAAACCTGTCCCAGGTGCCACAAAGACTGGGGGACTGCAGCTGTAAACATTACACTGAGAGTCACCATAGAATACCACAGCTGCACTCTTGGGTATCCACTCCAAAGAACTGAAAATCGATGGTTAAGCCCAAGCATGCACATGAGAATTCATGGATTTCTCACAACCATCAAAGGTAAAACAACCCCCAAATCCATCAGTGGAGGAACATAAATAATATGTGGTCTAAAATAGTTAAGTCACTGGAATAGCCACAAAGAAAAAGGAAGGGCTGATGCATGTTACGACACGCGTGAACCTTGAAAATACCATGCCATGATGATACTCACAGTGCGCTATACACACTGAAGCCTCCCAAATGTGATACAAGGTGAGGGTGGGGCCTGGAGAGATGATGGGAGGGGTGGTTAAAGCATGTTTTGTACACAGCTAGCAACTACCAACATGAAACCAAGCAACTAGATAACCAATAGGCACCAGAAAAAAAGGACAAAATAAAAGACAGAACAACATGTCTCAAATTAAAAGAAAAAAGAAAACATCACGCCAATCCAGGCCCAGAGGCACAGTCCAGAAACCTCAGCACTCTGCAGCAGGAGGTATGCAAATTCTAGCCCAGTCCAGACAACTAAGTGACTCAGTGAGACCCTGTCTCAAAAATATAAAAATGGGCCTAGGCTGGGGCACACCTCAGTGGTTAAAGTACTTGCCTGGGAAGCACAGGGCCCTGGGTTTGACTCCCCAGTACCACATAACCCAGGCATGGTGGTGCATGCCTGCAATCTCAGCATTTGAGGGACCAAGGAAGAAGGATCATTGTGTTTGAGGCCAGCTTGGCTACAGAGTGAGTTTAGGACCAGCCAGGACTATAAAATGATACCCTCTCTCAAAAAAGGGGGGCTCTGGCTGTAGCTCAGAGTCCCAGATTAAATCCAGAGAGAGAGAGAGAGAGAGTGAGAGAGAGAGAGAGAGAGAGTGCAAAACAAGGTTATACCACTACACAGTGGGGACAAGGTAGGCACTTCCAAACCCCATAAACAGTACTTAACATCAGGCCCCTGCTTAGCTAAGTGCACAGGTGAAGGGATCAGGGATGGCGAATGCAACTCCAGTCCTGACAAACCTTCCCAGCAGAAGGGGACCAGGGAGTCTAATACCAGCCAGCTCCTCTGGCCACCTGGCTGCCTCCTCCTCCTCCACAGTCAGGACTAGCCAACATCATGTCCACCACATACTACATACCTGTGGAGCCAGCAAGGCACAGGGATGGCATGGGGAAGCAGGGCCAGCTCTCTTTCTACTTGCCCCCTGAGCCTGTAGCACTACCTCTTGCTGCCCACCCCCTTCAACAGATGGGTCTTCCTCACCTGCATCTCTCTGCCTACAGGGACTCTTGTACCTCTGGCAAGTCTGTCTAGTACCTGTCCCTGAAGCTCTGGTAGGACAGGCGAAGGCTGCTGTGGGAGCTCCTGACCTCTGCCAGCTCACCCTTGACCTTAAGCAGCAGGAGCTTCTGCTGCTGGGCCTCATGCTGCATGGCCAACAGATGGCTGTCCTGGGTGCCTGTCTTGGAAGACTGGGACTCTGAGACCCTGGCACCAGGCTGCTCACAGTTGTCCAGGCTGTGTCCTACCTTCAGCATCAAGCCCCTAGGCCCGATTCCCTCCTACAGCTCCAAGAGCTGCTGGTGGCACTGGCAGAGCTGTCTCTCCATCTGAGCGATGGTGGCAGAGGAGTGCTGGTTGACCTTCTCAAAGCCCTGCCGGATGAGTGGAGCATGGTGCCAGCTGGCCTTGGCCACTAGCTTTAGGTAAGCTCATGGTGTTCTCATCCTGGCTGGCCTCCACCTGCAGCTGCTCAGACAGGCAGAGGATGTGGTGGTACATGCTGTCCAGGAAGTTCTGGGCCAGCTTCCTACCTGACAGGCTGGAGTGTCTGCTGGAGCCACCCTCACTGGGCCCAAGGGACCTGCAGGAGGACATGTTGGAGGAGTGGGTCATTCTCAAGTTCTTGGTGTGCTCCACCTGCATTTGGAAATAAGAAGTCACAGAACAGGTACACTGTGAACTGCAAGAGGTAGGCCCCTTGGCCATGTGTGTCGCTACTCCATTCAGTACAAGGATTACAGGTATGCACCACTATGCCCAGCTAATTTCCACCCCCCCCCCATTTTATTGATATATATACATGCAAAATTTAAGGTTTACAATGAAGTTGAGCATTTCGTGCACCTACGTATCTTGTCAAGGTGACAAGGACTTTCCCACTCTCCTTTTGTCCCTCCTCCTACCCACTCCTCTCTACCTCCCCACCCTACCCCTCTGGTTCACTTTGTTTTTCATTTTAAGTTCCACCAGCTAATTTTTAAGTGGTGTTGGGAGATCAAGCCCAGGGCTTTACACAAGTTAAGCAAGCACTCTAACCACTGAGCTATACTTCCAGCTCTGAGGGTCTCCCTCTCTCCCTCCTTCCTTTCCTTCCTTTCCTTCCTTCCTTCCTTCCTTTCCTCCTTCTTTCCTTCCTTTTTTAGACAGGGTCTTACTCTGTAATTCAGGCTGATCCTGAACTCACTATGTAGCCCAGGCTGGCCTTGAACTCACAGCAATCCTCCTGCCTCAACCTCCCAAGTGCTGGAATTACAGGTGTGCACCACCACGCCCAGCTTATGTGTTGTTAGGGAATCAAACTCAGAGCCTTGTGATTCCTAGGCAAGTGCTCTTACCATTGTGATATTCCTCCAATGCCAAGGGTCTCATTTCTAAAGCACCATTTTCCCGAAGAGCAAACAAACTTCTTCCTGTGAACCTATATGGTTTGCTCCTGACTTCTGGGAGGCAGGAGAACTGGGCACGGCAGGTAGGTTCTAGCCTAACAAATTCACATTATTGCCAGGATGACTATCATGTGGTGCAGAAACCAGACACACTCTCACAGAATTGCCAGTCCACACGTTTGTCATCCCAGCACTTGGAGGCTGAGGCAGGACGATGGCAAGTTTTCGCCCAGCCTGAGAAAATTAGTAATCTAATGAGGCCTTGTCTCAAAATCAAAAAAATTTTCTAAAAGGGCTGAGGAAGTAGCTCAGTATAAAAGCCCTGGGCTTGAACCCCAGTACCACAAAAAAGCAGCCACTCTGAAACTCCTTTTTGTCACCTGTAAGTCAGGCTGGCAATAGCAGCAGAGTTGACACCCAGCAGCCCAGGGCAGAGAGGGTGGTGAGGAGCTAGGAGAGGGAGTGGGGCAAAACAGGCAGGGCCTCTGCTCTGCTTCTTTGGAAATTTTAAGCAGTTCCACAACAGTTTGCCATCTGAAAACACTCCCCAGGTGGCAAGTCAGAAATGCTTAGATTGCAATAGACAACTGGCTCTGTGTATGTTATTACAATATGGGTCCAGAGAAACTCTCAATCACTATTTTTTTGTGTGTGTGGTACTAGGATTGAGCCCAGAGCTTTCTCACTGAGGTATATTTTCAGCGCATTTTAATTTTTGATTTTGAGACAGGGTCTCACTAAGTTGCCCAGGCTGGGCTCAGACCACACCCAGTTTCAATCACTATTTCTGCTGAAAGCCCTGTGGAAAAACATTTGGCAGCAGCATTGTTATGGTTTTGATCTGGAATGTTCCCCAAAAGCCTCATGTATTTGCATGTTGTGGATTACCGTGGATTCTATGTGCTGGGAAAAGGTGGGGCCTAGTCAGGAGGGGTGGACTACAGGTGTGTGGTGGAAGAGAGACGTGTGGTAGATTATAGATTACAGGCATGTGGCGATTAAGTGCATGTTGTAGATCACAGTTACATGGCACATTACTGAGCCTGGGACCTGGAACGGGTGGATCACTGGGACAGGACCTAGGAGAATATATGGCATTTCCACCCTTTCTTCCTTACTTGGCTTCTTTCTGCCATGTCTTGAACAGCCACGCTTCTACCATTGCCAGCCATCCATGAATAGACTGTGGCCTTCTGAAACTGTGAGTCAAAATAAATCTCTCCTCCTTTAAATTGTGGGTGTCAGTATTCTATCCCAGCAACAGAAAAGTAACTAAGACAAGCATGAAGTGAAATACACATACCAAATGGCCTGGCCACTGACTTTGTAGGCAATGTCCTCATTGGACAGACTGGAGAATATTCTCTACAGCTAGCCCCAGCAAACAATGCGCAGGGTCCTTGGGGGAAGAAGGGACAAGCAAGCTGTCAAATACTCAGCCATATATGACCACAGAGCAAAGGAAATGAACTTCTACTTCCTTGGGAAATGTGAGTGCAACTCGCAAGCACAATGTGGAACAAAAGAAGCCAAATCAGACAAACTAACACTACATATGGTCCCACTTTCGAAAGCAAGCAATATTGTGTGGCAGTGCCTACAACGGTGGCGACACTGAAGAAAAAGCATGGACACAAATAGTTTACGTATCAGGATGGGAGACATACGGGGGCTGGGACACTTATTCACTTAACATTATTCTGCAACATATATGTTGATGTGCAGAAAGGTTGAGGTGCAGAAATGCACCTTTACATACACATGCCAGCTGTTACAATTCCAAAATGTTTTAAAATGTTCAATAGATGGCTTCACTTATAGATTTGCTACAACTGGAGAGAATATTATTAAAGTGTAAGACAGACTAAAGGAAGGATCCAGGATGCAGCAGTACAGGGGAACAAAAACTAAAAATGTTAAAAAACAGACACACAGAAGACAGTGTGAGAAGGTCTAACAAAAATGTTATCACAGCTGGGCCTGATGTCACAGCCCTGTCATCCCAGCACCCTGGGAGGCTAAGGCAGGAAGTAAAAATGGACTGGGGATTTAGTCCAGTGCAAAAGCCCTGGGTTCCACCCCTAGTACCACAAAAAAAGTACCAGTGTGCCACACAGAGAAGACAATAAAGCTGTACTAATATTTGGAGAGATACTTTCCAGAAGTAATGAAAGGTATAAATCCACATGTTCAGGAAGCCCAACAAATCCCAGGTAGGAAAAACAGAGTCAGATCCAAATGTACACAAGAGATATTAAAAATAGGCAGAGAAAAAAGCTGAGTACCTTCAAATCCATGACTCATAGGCTGCAAGTGGACTTCTCAGCAGTATCAGTGAAACACGGGAGACAGCTGAGTAATATCCTCAATATGCTGAAAAAAACTATTGGAGAGGAAATAACTAGGTCATATTCAATAATTGGAAGTCAAGCGTCCTCAGACTTATCAGCAACAACAGAGCAATTAGAAGACCGGCAATGAAGTGGTGTTGGGGGCATAGCTCAGTAGTTAAAGTGCTTTCCTAGCAAGCATAAGACCCTGGGTTCAATTCCCCAGTGTCTCATAGGTGGACATGGTAATGCACCCCTGTTAATCCCATCACTTGGAAGGCTGAGGCAGGAGAATTGCCACTGGTTTGAGGCCAGTCTGAGCTACATAGTGAGTTCAGGTACAGTCTAGACCGCAGAGGAAGACTGCCTTAAAGAAAGACAATAAAGTAATGAAGGATTTTAAATTTTTAAAGAAAAAACAATTTTCCTACCTATACTCCTATACCAAAGTCATTGACTTCGAGTTTGAGAAGGTTTGGATTGGTCTGGTTTAGGTTGTGATGCTGGGGTGGAACCCAGGGCCTTGCACAGGGTAGGCTTGAATTGTACCACTGAGCTCCAGCCCCAACCCTAACTGTAACTTTGTGTGTGTGATACTGGAGACTGAGCCATGGCCTTCACACCCACAGCCCATTTTTGGTTTTGATGCCTCAGCCTCCTTCCCAGAGTGCTAGGATTATAGGTCTGAACCACTGGGCTAGCCTAACTGTGACTTTAAAGTGACTCTTCAGACATGAAATAACTCAAATAGTTTGGCTCTCCTCCATTCTCTTTTTTCTCTTCCCCACTCTTCCTGTGGGAGCGTTTTTTTTTTTTTTTTTTTTTGAAGTAGTACATCATCAAAATTGGGGAAGTAAAGATGGGACCTAGAAAAGAAGGAACCCTGGAAAGAGGGGACCCATCACTACAAGGGAAGTGAACACTTCTTCAGAATGACAGTCTGTGGCCTGGACAGTAAATGATAAGGCACCAAGAGACCTCTGGGGAATGAATGTGCTAGAAGCTTGGACATCTTTGGACAGTCAGATAGGGTATTTGGTCTGGGGGGAAAAGGCTGAAGCAGCGATGACAAACAGATTACACACAAAGGTGTGAGTGTTAACTCCTAGGAAAACAACAAATTTGGAGAGAAAGAAAAAGAAATCCCAATAATTATTCCATTGAGACTAGTGTTTTCATGGACTCGACAAATACTTGGAAACAGTCTAACCAAAGCTACAATGTACCATGCTGGAAAGCTGAGCAAGAGTTGGTGCATGTACGTTTGGGAGGGGGCAGGCAAGAGAGCTACCTCACCATGGTTAATAGTAAGAAAGCAATCAGTAACTCCTGTTTCATACAGAACAAAGAAGTAGGCAGGCCTGGTGGTATAGGCCTGTCATCCCAGCACTCTGGGAGGTTGAGGCAAGAAGGACTGCAAGTGTAAGTCCAGCCCAGACAACTCAGCAACTCAGCAAAACTGTATCTCAGAAATAAAAGGATAAAAATGGAGGGAGAAGGTATAAGGGGTTCAAAAAGGGAGAGGGGACGGATTTGCAATTTTGACATGATATATATGTGCACAAAATACTCAAGTTCAATGCAAATGTTATGTGTAGCATATATACATATCAATAAAATGAGAACATTTTTTAAAAATAAAAATGAAAGTGAGCTGTGGACATTGGTCATCACGAAGACCCTGGGCTCAATCTCCAGTACTAAAAAAAAAAAAAAAAAAAAGATAGTATTAAAAAGAAATCATTTACAAAACTGGCGGCAAATGCCAATGCCAAGAGAACACTCTAAGTGTTACAGTGCTGGTTCCCAGGAGTGGGTACAGGGTGGGTGGAGAAGGGGGCTTGCTAATCTTGCTAATCTTTCGGTAATAAACCTTGTGGAAGTACTCAAGTCATTAAACCAGGGGTCGGCAATCTATGCCTAGTGAATATGGCCTGAGAGCTGGGCAAGGTTTTTATCTTTCTAAATGGTAGGAAAAAAGCTAAAAGTAAAATATTCTATAACATGGTAAAAATTATATGAGATTCAAACTTTGGTGTCCACAAAGGTTTACAGGAACATGGCACTCATCCCCTGGGCCTAAGGCTGCTTTCTTGCTACAGGGAGAGCAGTGGTGATTTGTGTAGCCCAGACCCGGTGGACTAAAAGACTATCTGGCTCTCTACTGCTGTCCTCTGCTTTAAAGTATGTTCAGATAGACCACTGGCAAGTGTAAGAACTGAACAACTACTTAAAGAGCTAGTTGTAAATGAGGAAGATAAATTATGATCTGTTTTAGGAGGGAATTTCACATATACAATATAAAACTCAAAATTGAGAGAAAATACACTGGGAAAAATTTAAAGGTGACCACTAGAACAACAAAAAACAGATAGATACTTAATACATAAATTATCTAGGGGTAAAAAATGGAATTTGGATAACTAAAAGAGAAGGTGGAGGTGGTATCATTATTGGTATCATCATTGGCATCGTCATCGGCATTGTCACGGGGCGTTGGGGCCTGCGCCTGTAGTCCCAGGTCCTTGGGAGCTTGAAGCAAGAGGATCACTTGAGCCAGGGGTTATAGGCCAGCCTCCACAATGAGACTCCTTTTCAAAAAAAGCAAAATAAAACAAAAAGAATAAGGAAAGAGGTAAAAGACAAAGCCAAGAAAAGCAAAAATATGATTAGCAGCAAGAAAATGTGAAGTGAAAGTTTATTGCCCCATGACCTCATGCCTGGGTAGCAAGCTCAGGTGTAACACCCAATTACGGGGTGAATAAAGTTTTTATGTAGTGTGGGTGAATTTGCAGCCTGAGGGTCGGGGATTGGACTGGTATGTGGTATGGGGTTTGTGCAGAAGAGGACAAAGTGGTGTTGCCTGATAGGTTGGGAGAGC
This sequence comes from Ctenodactylus gundi, assembly GCA_004027205.1. Lineage (NCBI taxonomy): Eukaryota > Metazoa > Chordata > Mammalia > Rodentia > Ctenodactylidae > Ctenodactylus > Ctenodactylus gundi. The sequence goes on along the minus strand of PVKB01003595.1, from coordinate 44,983 downwards.
AGGCAGGTGGGATATGGGTTAAGGGAGACAGATTCTTTGCTGGGAGTCAGAATTGTCATCATCAGCCAAAGGCCAGGGCCAGGAGAGTTGTTAGTTATGCCAGGACTGAAGAAGGTTGCTAAGGCCAGTCAGGTTGCCACCGTCAGGAACAAGGGGAGTCTTAGTCAAGGGTATGCACAGAAAGCCAAACTCCATGTGTGGGAATAGCAGAGAAGTCCAGCATGGGAACCGCACAGAAAGGAGGAGCAAAAAGAAATAAGACAAAAGGGTAAATAGAAAATATAAAATCATATGCCAATTACATGCAAGTATTTGGGAAGATGAGTCCATATTGTTAAGTGCGCCAGACTGCTTTCTAGTAACCTGTATACTCCATCAAATTGCCTTTTGAAACCCCACTGGAATGTGTTCTCAGTCTCAAAGTAACTGATTCTAGAGAGAAAGTTTTAGGGGAAAAAAAACTAAGAAGGGGGCTGAGGGTGTAGCTCACAGTTAAAGAGCTTGCCTAGCAAGCACAAGGACCTGGGTTCGATTCCCCAGCACCACATAAACCAGGCATGGTGGCACATGCCTGTACTCCCACCACTTGGGAGGCTGAGGCAGGAGGACTACAGTGTGGATAAGGCCAGCCTGAGCTACATAGTGAGTTCAGAACCAGTCTGAACTACAAAGCGAGACATAGTCTCAAAAAAAAAAAAATAAATAAACTGTCAGAAAATGGACAACTTGCAAAATAGTGTTAGAGTGCTATTTTACCTTAGACATAATAATAAAGTCTAAACAAAATAAAGAACTAAACATAAATAAGACTATAAAAATATTTAAATGGCATAAAATATTTTTATAATATTTGGATGAAGACCTTTCTGAATAAGATTTGAATGAAAAACTCAGGAAAAAAATTTATGTATTTTATTACCTAACATTTTATACTATTTTGTATGGATTGGGCCTGGCAGTAAAGGCATATCGTCCCAGCATTCCAGGAGGCTGAGGCAGGAGGATCCCAAGTTTGAACCCAGCCTGAGCAACTTAGCAACTTAGAACTTGTCTCAAAATCAAAAACCAAAACAATGGGCTGGAGTTTGTAGTATACTGTAAATGCCCTAAAAATAAAAAAATTACAATATTCTCTGCCGAGATGAAACTCCCCAAGTTCAAAAGAAGGAACATATGGGTCTTGTTCAAACACTTCTTTTTAACAAAACATTTCCATTACCATTAACACCAGTAATAGGGATAGGGACATACTCAGTAGTCAGAGTGCTTTCCTAGCAAGCACCAAGCTCTGGCTTTAATTCCCCAGCACCACATAATAGCTGGTGTGGTGGTGCCCACCTGTAATCTCAGCACTTGTGGGCCGGAGGCAGGAAGTTTGCCTTGTGTTGGAGGGCAGCCTGAACTACACAGTAAATTCAGGACCAGCATGGAGTATAGATGGAAACCTGCCTAATAAATAAATAAATAAATACAGCAACAGATTGAGGAAAAACTCCTTGTAATAAAGGGATAATAAACATATATGAAGCTCTCTTATAGACTAGTAAATTAAAAAAGGATAGCAATCGGCAATTCAGGCAGGATAAATTATAAATAACAGTGCTCAGAAAACTCGAAAACAAAAACAAAAATAAAATACCTATACAACCCTGAGACTTGTACAACAAAGCTTTAGCAAATAATTTGTAGTAAAACTTTGTAGTACTGAAGATTGAACACACAGGGCTTCCCTCTGAGCTTTGTCCCAGGTCTCTTTTTATTATTTTATTGTTTGAGATAGTGCCTCACTAGGTTTCTAAGCTGCCCAGGCTGGGCTGCAACTTGAGATCCTCCTGCTTCAGCAGCCTTCCTGAGTGCTGGGATTACAGGCCTATGGCACTGTGCCAGTGAAATACTGTTTTCATCAAAATAACCACATTTAAAAGACAATATCCAGGGTTGACAAAGGAAGGAGGAGGGTAAACAGGTTCTGACGATTATTGTGCAATTAGGCAGCATCTATTAAAATTATAAATGCATGTACCCTTAAGTCCAGCAAATATGAGGTAGCCTAGTGACATTCAGGGAAACATGTGAGGGCTCTCACACAGCAGCATGGCATTTTTGAGGGAAACAGCAGTAGTTGAACTCACAGTTGACACTAGGTTCACCCCCAGAGTCAGGCTGCTCAGGGAAGACCACATCAGGCAGAGGGCAGAAATAGATTAGACTCATCTTGCAGCTCCTAGTGAGAGGCACACCTCAAGATGTGGCATTTCAGACACAAAGGGTGCCCCTTTTGTAGCTACAAGAGCTAGCTGACAGCAGGCTTCCTGGACAAATTGCAGTCTGGAGTTGGGGTAACTCTACCTCACGAACTATCACTCTAGGGAAACTTCTAGAAAGAAAATGGCTCAGTCATATGCTGAGAAGCCTGCCTAGAGGCTGGGCTGTCATAGGTGAGGCGTGGCCAACCACACATGATGAAATCCCAGCATGAGCCCATCCAGGTGGCACAGGCCTGTCATCCCAGCACTCTGCCAGGCTGAGGCAGGAGAATTCCAAGTTCAAGCCCAGTCTGGACAAATTAGCCTCTTAGTAAGAGGGTCTCTCAAAAATTCGAAAATAAAATCAGTATGGAGATGTAGTTCAGTGTGAAGGCCCTAGGTTCAATCCTCAGTACTGAAGAGAGAGAGAGAGAGAGAGAGAGAGAGAGAGAGAGAGAGAGAGACATAAGCCGAGAGTGGTGGCACACGCCTGTAATCCCAGCACTCAGGAGGTTGAGACAGGAGGACTGCCCTTAGTCCAAGGCCAGCCTGAGCTCCATAGTGAGTTCAGAACCAGCACTGACTACAGAGGGAGATCCTATCTCAAAAAAAAAAAAAAAAACAAGTAAAGAAGGAAAAATTTCAGCATGAACTTTTAAATATTGCAATAAAACACGCACCTCAATTTCACGAATGGAACTACTGTACAGTGTGTAATTTGAGTTTGAATACGTTCCTTACGGGTCAAATCACCGCCACCATCTAGTTCCAGGACTTTTTTTTATCAAAAAAGGTAACACAGAAGGAGCTCCTTTGGGATTGGTAGTGCAATAAACGAGACAAATAAACAGGATGGTTCTATATGATGTGAAATGTGCCAGGTTATAAAAGCTCCAAGACCATTGGTGGGCGCGCATGAGCGGAGGGATCCCGCGGAGGGAGATGCCGCACACGGGGAGGGGCACTGGAGTCTTAAAGGGAGGCACTCAAAAGCTCTGGCCTCATTTTCTCCGTGGACGCTGAAGCGGCGGCAGCCATGTTGGATGATGAGGAGAGACACAGGCCGTTGCAGGCCGACGAAGCCGTCCCAGACCTGGAAACATTGCAGGTGCTGCGCGACATAGCCAACCGCCTGCGCATCCAGACCATCAAGGCTGTGTACTCCGCCAGCTCAGGGTGAGGCCCCTGTCACGGCATAGGCGCGGGGGACGAGGCCACAGGTTTGGGGGGGGAGGGGGGGGCTGGGTTTGCTCGGTCGCCAAGGCTCTTTGTCTGCAGTTGGAGTCCAGCTGCTGTCCCCAGACACAGGCGAGGCGCCTATGTTGTCAGATCACGTGCTTTTCTGCCACTGCCGTCTCAGTCGGCTTCACCAGCGAAAGAGAAGAATCTAGAAGCCATAGCCGCACCATGGCCGGGGGTGGGGAGGGGAGCCAGGCTTCCTGTGTGCGCATGCGCCTCAGGCCGCAGGGAAGGGATAAGCAACCCTGAGGCGGGTAAAAGACTAGCTTGGGCGGAGCCACTAGGTGATAGGGCAACGTCCTGGCATTTTGGCGCCTAAAGCAAAGCGGTTGGTGGCCAAGTAGAGATAAGACCAAAAATGAGCAATTAGGTTTGCTAATACTTGAGAGGGGTTTTTTTGTACCAGTATTCAAAAAGAATATTAGTCCACAGTGGTTTGCTTGGTTTCAGACAGGTCTCGCTACGTTGCTCAGGCCAGCCACTCTTCCGCCGTAGTCTCCCAAGGAGTGGCACAGCGCTGGTCAGAAAATTAGGTTTTTTTGCTGTATTGGAAGATTGCACCTAGGGCCTCATGCGTGGTAGGCAGATGCTTTACCGCTGAGCGACAGCCCCAGCCCTGGAAATGTACTTTTTCATTTCTAAATGTTAGAAATTCCCTGGATATCTGTTTCATTTTTTTGTTTTGTTTTTGTGATACTTGGGATTGCGCTCAGTGAGCACTGAGTGTATTTCCAACCATGTTTGCGTTTTATCGAGACATTCTTACTGACTTGCTCAGGCTGGGCTCAAACGGGGATCTTCCCACCTCAGCCTCCCAGGAGCTGAGTATGCACTGTCACTCAGCTTTTTGTAAATTTTTTGGTTACTGCTTTGCTATCATCTCAGATACTGTGTTCAGACAAGTCATGGTTCAGCTTGAAGCTTTTGTTTCTAGAAATGTATCCAGTTCCTTTGACAAATTTGATGGCATACAGTTGTTCACAGTCGACTTACAAGACATTATCATTTCTGTAGAATTGGTACTAATATAACCATTTTTATATTCTGTGTTTAGCTAATTAACTTTTTTCCCCTTTTAGTCCATGTAGCTAATGCAGGTATGTCCAGTGTCCCAAAAGTCACCATACACAGGAAGAATTAACAAATGAATCATTTTATTTTCTATTCTGTATATGTGTAGAAAGAGGTGGCCAGTGAATAAACAATATTTTGTAAAATTGTAATACATATTTTGAAAATAAAGGTACATGTAGTTTCAATTTCCTATTTTCCCTCTGTATAGTGACTTCTGGACATCCATGCATAAAACATTTTATGTGTAGCCCAAGGTAGTGCCTCTTCACTCAAAAAAAAACTTTAAAAGAAAAACAAGAGGCCACAGGTTGGACTTACCTGAACTGAGGTTATTTTCAAGAACAAATCATGGAGTTGGAGGTGGAGCTAAGTGATAGAGCGCTTAATTTGGCATGTGTGAGGCTCTGAATTTGATTTCTAGCACTTATGCCCCCCCAAAAAACTTTCGAGTTTGTTGATTTTTTTCTTTAATGTTTTCCTAGTGTGTTTTTATCTTGTTCTGTTTTTTGAAATGAGGTGTGGGCTTATTTCTGCTCTAATACTAATTTTTTTCCTTCTGCTGGCTTTGGATTTAGTTTTTTTTTTTTTTAGTTGCTTATAAAGTTAGGTGATTTTAAATTTTTTCTAAATGTGCTTACAGCTGGGATTACAGGCATGTTGCACTAAGCCTGGCTGTTTTATTTCTGCTCTGATCATTTTCCTTCTACTAGCTTTGGGTTTAATTCATTTGTTTTAGTTTCTTAACTTGTAAAGTTAGGTGGTTGATTTAGAATTTTTTTATATTTGCGTACAGCAGTAAATTTCCTTCCTGGTGCTCTTTTTTCTGCACTTAAGTTGGTTTTGTGCTTTATTTTCATTCTCTCTGCTTACAATTTTTGTTTTGTTTTGGTTTTTTTTTTTACTCTATTAGAGGGAACATGGTTTAATTTCCATGGATTTGTTGAATATTTCAGATTTTTTTGTTTATTGACTTCTAATTTCATATCTTTGTACGCAGATAAAATACTTAGTATGACTTGCCAAAGAAAAATCTTGTCTTGGAACTTGGGCTGACATCAAAGGCCAGTATGGATCCAGGATTGATGGCATGCCTCTGTAATTCCAGCACCAGGGAGTTGGAACTACTTCAACTGTAGTTCCAGGTTGGATGAGCACTTGAGCCCCAGAGGGCAAAACCAGTGTAAAACCCATATATTAGCCAGGCTTGGTGGTACATACGCACCTCTAATCCCAGCCCTCTTAGAAGATAAGGCAAGAGGATGACAAGTTCTATCCTAGTTTGAGCAATTGAGTGACTTAGTGAGATCCTGTCTCAGAATTTTAAAAAGGGGGCTGGGGATATAGCCCAGTGTGATGGCCCTGGGCTCAGTCTCCAGTACTTCTAAGAAAAAAGACCCATGTATTTTCAGGAGGATTTTTTTTTCTTGGTGGTGGTGTGGGGCAGCCAACCCAGACCTTGCACAGGCTAAGTATGCACTCTACCACTGAGCTACATCTCCAGCCCAAGTTTTTAATTTTTTTAATGTTAATTTTGTCCCCTTAACCTTCGGAATCAATAAATGGGGTTGCATTTCTCAAGGGATTTCATTTACGTACTTTTACAGTGCTAGAAATGGAACTCAAGCCTCACACTTGCTAGGCAAGCTTTCTACTATTGAGCTGTATCTTCAGTTCTCAGGGGATTTATAATGTGTTAAATAAATCTAAATCACTCACTTTATGGACACTTGTAAGGTGAGTCACTTTCTGTATTGTGAAACTTAAAACCACAATGTTGATATGAAAGACATAGGTCTAAATTCTTATTTTTCTGACAGTTGGTATAAAGCTCCAGAGGATTTTTTCTGTCTTATTAGCACATTTTAATTGTACACACTAGTGGAGTTCAGTGTGATATTTCCTCACAGGCACACGGTGCATACTGATCCCGTCCAGCCCCTCCAGTCTAATTCCCACACCCTCCCCAGCCTCTGTCACTCTTCTACATGCAGTTCACATAGTATTTGTCTTTCTAGACTTGGTTTATCCCACTGGACAGAACGTGCTGCTGTTTAATCCATCTTGTTTCAAATGGCAGGGTTTTATTTTTTGAGCAGTACTGGGGATTATACTCAGGACTCTGCATACCAGATAGGTACTCTTAACACTGAGCTGTTATCTTCGTGCTGGATTGTAGTAAGACCTTATCTTTAAAAAGAAAAAAGAAAAAAACACAGAAGTAGGACAGCTGAAACGTAGGGTAGACCCATTTTCCTAGTGGTTCTCTCCCCACACAAGAGACTGAACCTGGGACCTTTGCAGTGAGCTACATCCCTGGCCCTATGTATGTATGTATGTATTGCAGTGCTGGACATGGAACCCGGGGCACACACTGTATATCTCCAGAAATTTTTTGGTTTCGATTTTGAGATAAGGTCTCACTAAATTTCCTAGGATATGCTCTACATATATATGATTTTTTGAGACAAGGTGTCATTAAGTTGTCCAGGCTGGGATTGAACTTGGTGATCACCCTGAGATGAAATGGTGTGCACCAGCAGGAGGGGAGCAGGGAGCCAAGCTCTGCCCCCTCTTAGATAAGCAAGAATGTTAGAACCTAATAGGATCGAACTGACCAGAGGCAGACCTTCACTTGCAGCTTACTTCCTGCTTGTTGTTCATCTGTTCCAGCAGCCAGTCCTTCTAAGGCCACTAACTGGTATTGGTCTGCCACCTTGGGGTTGGGAACCCTTGATCTATACTGTTCTTCATAGTGGATATACTAATTAACATTTCCAACAATGTTATATGAGCTCTTTATCCTCTACATACTCACCAGCTCTTGCTTTTATTTTTTTTTAATAGTAGCCATTATAACAGTGAAATGGAATCTCATTGTGTCTGGTGAGACCTAGGTCCAAAGCATTCTATGCCTGAGCTACATTCTTCACCCTCCCAGTAGTTTTGAGTTGCATTTCCCTGCCAACTGACAATACAGAAGATTTGCTTCATATGTTTGTTGGCCATTTGTATTTTCTCTTCTGAAAAGTATCTGCTGTGATTATTTGCCCATTTTTTAAATTTCACTACGTAAATATTTTGAGTTCTTTATCTATTTTGCATGTCAACCCTCTGTCGAATAATTGATAAATATTTTCTGACAGTAGATTTTATCCTCTTTGTCATTTTTAGTTTTTTGGGTTTTTTTTTTTTTTTCATGATAGGGATGGAGTCCGGGGCCTGTGCAACAAGCTGCATACTCTGTCCATTTTTTTAGTTTTTATTTTGAGGCAGCATCTCACTGAATACTCCAGGCTGGATGCAAGCTTGCAGTCCTCCCAATATAGGCTCCCAGAGTAGTTGGACACATGCCTGCCATGCCAGGTCTGGTACCTTCTTTAGTTATTTAAGAATTGGCTGGACTTTCTAAGAGCAGCTGTTATTTTGACATTCAGGAAGGACCCAAATGACTGACCCCTGAGAAACACCTGTGTTCTGCCATTGGCTTTCTGGTGACATACATTTTCAGTAGAAGGATGGGCCCAGTGTGGCCTTGCTGTTAAGCAACACTTTGGAAATTTCCTCAGCCTGTGCAGGTTCCCTGGGTGCCAGCCACTTGTATAAGGACATGCGGCTGGTGTTACACGGTCACCTCACCCAGAGTGCAGTGTTTCCAGTACTGTGGCTGCTCTCAGAGTACCTTGCTGTGTTCAGTGGGGGCAGCAGGGCCTTGTACCCTCACCATGGCTTATTCTTCTGGACCGGAGAGGTGGCTGTTGCTTCTGACCCAAGCACCACTTCCCTTGGGAGTTAACTCTGAGAGATGACTCGCCCTGTGTCTACTTTACAGTCACCCCGCATCCTGCAGCAGCTCTGCTGAGATCATGTCTGTGCTCTTCTTCTTCATTATGCGGTACAAGCAGTCAGATCCCAAGAGCCCACACAACGACCGCTTCGTCCTGTCCAAGGTAGGAGTGGGCCTTTGCTTTGCTCCTGCTCAATTTGCAGCCTGAAGATCTACAGGGGCTCCCAGGAAGGCCTGCTTGCATCAAGTGACACTAAGAGCATGAAGGATGGCAGTGGCATCTGGCCATGACTCCTGTGTGGTACCCTGCTTCGCCCCACCTGCATTAATGTTCTCCTTGGCAGGGTCACACTGCTGCTGTGGGAGATGTGGGTGGCAGCAATGGACCCAACTTGGAGAGCGTGGGTAAAATGGAATGTGGCTTGGGGAAGACATCCCGCTGATACTGTTAAGGTACTTTCTCATCAGACTAGGTATAGTATCAGCCATTTCGTGATGTTGAACAGGAAAAAGGGGGACTTTAAAAGTTAGAAAAAAAGGAAAAGGTGAATGTGAGAATGTGTGGCAGGTTTGATACTGCCTGAGAGGACACTGTGTCCTGTATACAGCTGGCCAGCCTGAAGGTGCTATCTCTTCTGAAAGCACACTGCATCCTGAGGCAGGTGGTTCAGGGCATTGTGCCCATACAGAAATACCAGATGGGTCTATGGCCATACCACCCTGAGAGTGCCCAATATCATTTGATTTCGAAACCTAAGCAGAGGCAGGCCTGGTTAGTACTTGGAAGGGAGAAATACCAGATGGAACAGGGCAGGAGCAGGAAGATGCAATTACACTGGGCAGGGCCAACACATGGGGTGGGGAGGCCAGAGTTAATGGTCCTTGTCTTGCCATTGGAAGTATAATCTTAAATTGTTTGGCAAAAATGAAAGCGCATAATTGTGTGCATTTGTATGTGCATGTGTAGGGGGGGGGAGAGAAGAGATGGAGTAAATGTGTCATGTTGGTAACCATTGGTGAATGAGGATAAAGGGTTTATGGAAATTCATTCTAACAATTCTTACAACTTGTACAAAAACTTGAACTTTATTTACAGTAAAAATTGAAGAATGTATGTGTATACACACAATGTGGATATTCAAATTTCTGGGTTTATTTATTTATTTGTTGGTGTTTTGTGACAGGGTCTTGCTCCTGAACTCATTATATAGCCCAGGCTAGCCTCAAACTCATGGCAATCCTCCTGCTTCAGCCTCCCAAGTACTAGAATTATAGGCATGCACCACCACACCCTTCTTTTTACTTTATTTTTGAGACAGGGTCTTGCACTATAGCCCAGGCTGGTCCTGAACTCACTCTGGAGCCCAGGCTGGTCTTGGACTCACAGCAATACTCCTGCCTCAGCCTCCTGAGTGCTAGGATTACACTTATCTGCCACCACATTTGGCTTAATGTGGTGCCGGGGAATCGAACTTGGGTACTTAGCGCATGACATAGTGCTTGCTAGGCAAGTGCCTTAACCACTGAGCCATTCCTCCAGCCCACCACACCCTTCGTATGTGGTGCTGGGAAATTGAACTTAGGGTCTTACACTTGCTGGGCAAGTGCTTTAACCACTGTGCTACACCTCCAGCCTCAGTTTTCTAGTTTTAAGAAAATGAAAAAGAAGGGCTGGAGGCATGGCACAGGGGTTAAAGCGCTCAAGCACAAGGCCCTGAGTTCAGTTCTCCAGCACCATATAAAGCTTGGAATGGTGGCACACACCTGTAATCCCAGCACTGGGGAGGCTGAGGCAGGAGAATTGCCTTAAGTTCAAGGACAGCATGGGCTATACCAGTGAGTTCAGGACCAGCCTGGGCTACAGAGTAAGACCCCGCCTCAAAAAACAAAAAGAAAAAAACAAAATGAAATGTGGCTGCTGGAGTAATTTGCCTTAATGTTGTACTGGGGCTTTCCAGTGTGTGTTTGTGAGGTTTGGGCATCAAAAAGATAAATATGGTAGAAAAGAGAATACCAGGGAATTTTGGCCCTGCGTGACTTTGGTCATGCTGTAGGCCCAGTAGCACAAGCCTGCGTGTTTGCCGTTGGTACTCCAAGGGCTAGGTCTGCCTGCATGGTCATAATATCAGTGTGCCTGGTGCACAATATACTGTGGCTTGGCCTGGTCACCAGCGCTCATGGCTTGAATGCCTTTGTGCTGTAAGTGTTGTTGGCCTTGGGGTAGCAGGTTTTTGCACTACCATTTTGTTCCCTCAGCAGGCCTGGGAGTAGCCCAAAGGCCTTTGTGGGACCTGAATTTGAGGCACACTTTGTGCTAGGACAAAGATGAGATGTCTTCCTTGTTTGAGCGCCCCCAATACCTTGTGTGTACTTTTACTCCAGCCCTTGGCCCCTCTGATTGTGCCCTCCCCCACTCACTGCACAAGAGTTCTGGGAAAGAAAAGGGAATCAGTGTGGGCACTTGTGCCAAGCCAGACTTTGTGCCCACACCCCACCCAGCTTCTCAGCTGTGTCTTCACAGCCTGTTGTGTTGAGGTAGGGTTATTAGTGGGGCCTCTTCCCCATCGTACCCGAAGTGAAACCCTACATATGACAGCCAGGAGTGGGTAGAGTTGGTATAGGGCCTTAGCTTTGAGGGCATGCCAGGAAGCAGGGGCAGAGCTTGTTAAAGGAGTAAGGTGGAAGCTCTGGAGAGGACCAGCAGCCATGATTGGAAGTCACAGCAGTGGGCCAGTTGTGCCTACTTGGCTGGAGGTACAAAGCTGGACAGGAGACCCGGGGACACAGTATGTGGAGAATGCCAGGCAAGACCAGAAGAGCCTAGCGTAGGCAGAAGGCAGGACACACAACACAGCTCAGATAATACCAAGTACCATCCTTGGATTGGTGAATGCACGCCAGTCACTGCTTAACAGGAAACAGACTCGACAGTAGATAGATAGCATGGAGAGGAGACTGAGCATTCAGGCCCAAGGAAAGTAGAGGAGTGGGGGCACTAGTTGAAGAGACTGGCCAAGGATGGCCTTGATGCTGACGTTGGTGCTTGATCCTGGTGTAACAGGTTGGAGGGATGAGAACATGCACTGTGCTTACATGTAACCATAGCATTCAGGTGGAAGGAGCTGCACGTGCTAAGGCCCTGAGGCAGGCCTGTGCCTGTGGTGTCCAGGGATATCAGAAGGCCCATGGGCCTGGAATGGTAGGAGAGTAGGTAGTAGGTGGTAGGGGCCGGAACAGGAACCTGGGCTCTGCTTTCCAAGAGGTGGGAAGACCTGGAGCTCTTAGCAGAGAGATACTGAGCTGAACTGTCTTGTTCTTTTTTCTATGTAGAAGAAACTCAGACATATTTTAGCTCCTGGTTTCAGGGATTTCAGACCATGTTTCTAGAAACTGCCCTAGTGTCTCTGGTTGGGATCTGCATGGTGGCTGTAATGGATACTCTAGTGTATTTGAACACTAGTCCATGGTTGCCTGGCTCTCAATAGTTTTTAAGCCTGTGGTCAGGTGGAAGTACCTGGGATAACAAATCTGCTCACTTCCTAGTGGCCAGGAAGTAGAGAGCCCCATGTAAATTTGACCCAGAGGCCCATGCTAGCGAGATTGAGAAAGACTGTGGGGGAGGCCAGAATAATGGAGGCAACACAAGCTGTTAAATAAATCTAGTGTCTGGGCTCTCAGAAGCAGGGCACCTCCCATCGAAGAAACAGTCCTTTGGTCCCTGCTGTATGCACGTCCAAGGATCACATCTCCCATGGGGCTGTGGTGACCCAGTATGTACAGAGTGGATAGGGTGTGGCAGAGGCACTTCTAGGTCTCAGTTGACCTGAGTTACAACCTAGGGGTCCCACAAACTTTAGTGTTGTAGTGTTCTTTTTAAGGACCATTATTTATCCAAAGACTGAGTGCTTGGTGTGTGACTGGCTGGAAAGAGGCCTGAGGAAAAAGCTCCACATTTTATCCCTGTGCTTAAGCTCCTTTTCAGTGCCCCCAGAGCACCAGGTACTCTTACCACGTTGTAGTGTCTGTGGTGCCCCAGGGAGTGAAGGACAAGTTACTGCTTTATTTTTGTCATTCCAGTTTCCAGCACAGACTGGTGCACACACGTATGACGTAGACCTAAGATGGAAGTGGATGAGTGTACAAGGGGAATTCACCCAGCCCTTTAGAGGCTGAATCCAGTAATTCCCTGACACGGGGACATCAGAAGCAGCCTGTACTCTGTGCTGGACATAAGCTAGCACCCATGTAGTGCAGCTGTTCCCAAGCTCACTGGGTCCCTTCTGTCTTGCAGAAACTGGCATTTGTTGATGTGGCTACAGGATGGCTTGGGCAAGGCCTGGGTGTCGCATGTGGGATGGCATATACTGGAAAGTACTTCGACCAGGCCAGGTAAGGTTCTTACCTAAGGCTACCACACTGCTCCATACCTGTACTTCACAGCTCGCTAGTTTGAGGAGACAGATGGTTTTGAAAAGTCCAGTTACCAAGTGCTGAAGCAATAAAGAAATCACGTTTCTGGAAACTGCCCTAGTGTCTCTGGTTGTGATCTACATGGTGGCTGCGATGGAGACTCTAGTGTATTAGAACAGTAGTAGTTGGCTTAGCTTGGGTTGGTTTGGTAATGGAGACTGAACCCAGGGACTTCACACTGAGCTACATCCCTGGCTCTTCCTAACTTTGATTTTAAGAGTGTCTCACTACTTGCCCAGACTAGTTTTAAACTTGTGATCCTCCATTCTCAAGTTCCCAGAGTGCTGGTATTACAGCTGTGTGCCATCACGTCCAGCTTATAACACTAGTCTTTTTCTTTTTTTTTTTCTTTTTTTGAGACAGGGTTTTTCTCTGCAGTCTAGGCTGGTCCTAAACTCACTATGGAGCCCAGGCTGGCCTCAAACTCATGGCAATCCTCCTGCCTCAGTCTTTCAAGTGCTGGGCTTACAGGCATGCATCACCACACCCAGCTCACGTGGTGCTGGGGAATTGAACCCAGGGCCTTGCTGAGCTTGCTAGGCAAGCACTTTAACCACTGAGCTGTTCCTCCAGCCCCAACAGTGGTCTTCTCTAAGAGAGCACTTTCTCTTCAGTGTCGTTGGTAAGATTTCTTACAGAACGAACACACTTGTTTGCCTTTGTATTAGGGGCTGCTGAGTATGATTGCCAAAGGGCTTTTTCATCCAGAAGATAAGCAGATCGGTCTCTCTTGCTGGGTATGTGCTTAGCCACTTGTGTAAGAGCAAGCCCATGGTGATAAGGCCTGGTTTAGTCCCGTGAGTCCCTACTGCCCTCTGTCACATACTGTCTTCCTGGGTCCAAAGTCCCTCAGATCAGTTTCTCTAGAATGGGGGGAGGGCTTCTCTCTGCCACTGTGCTCCTTGCTTTAGGCAAGAGCCTAAAAGGTCATTCTCCAACCCAGCCTCTGGCAACCCCTCAGGAAGTCCTCGTTGTGCCTCCTGAACCACCCAGGCATCCACTCAGCTCCATTTCCCACAGGTCTTCCAAAAGATTTCATCATGGTTGTCTTCCTTGGCTCTTACCCTGGGGTTAATAATTTTTTCTTAACCTTGACATCATCATAGTCAGGTTTTTTTGTGGTACTGGTGAAGGAATGCAGGGTCTTCACACTGAGCTGCATACCCTGCCATTTTATCTTTTATTTTGATCAAGGTCTTGCCGAGTTGCCCTGGGGTGGGCTCAGACTTGCAATCCTCCAGCCTCCCTGAGTGCTGGGATTCCATACCTCTGCCACCGGGCCTACCTTGGGATGCTTTTTACTTGTATAAATAGCTCTTATTTCTGCTTTGGAGGAATTTACTGTTTACAACAGAACATATGCTCCCAAGGTAGAATGTTTTGATTATTCATGAATAAATTGTAATGTCAGAAACGGAAGGCAAGAGTGCTGAAAAAAGAATGCCAAGACAACATACATGTAAGTGTGGTTGGGGTATTTCAGGAGCAGCTTCTTTTCTGCTCTACTCTTCCCTCTTACTTGCTAGTCTGAATAAGCAGCAGAAACAGTTATGCAGCTGGAGTAAGAAAGCTAGCCCAGGGGAAACCCATCACAAGAGGCCCCAGCTCTTTAGAAAGAAATTGAGGTGGGGCCTTGCTGTGTGTCCCATTCTAGACTCAAACTTCGCAGTCCTTCAGCCTCAGCCCTCCCAATTATCTTGTACTACTGCACCTGGCAAGGCCCACTGAGTTTGTTTTTTTTTTTTTTTTTTTTTTTTTTTTTTTTTTTTTTTTTTTTTTTTTTTTTTTTTGAGTTTGGTTTGGTTTGATTTTTACAGTACTGGAGATAGAATCCAAAGTATTCACACTGGTTTGTATCTTCTCTCTTTTTTTGTTTTGAGGTAGAGTCTCATTGTCCAACGTTTGCTCAGTCTTAGGATTGTCTTGCCTCAGCCTCCCAGAGAGCTAGGATTACAGGCTTGTGCCCAATGCTTGGCCGAGGCCCAAAACTTCACTTCCTTGGCTGCTGAGTTTGAGTAGAACTGAGAATAGTCTCAGGGAGTTGATGGTCTCAAGCATTCTCTCTGGTCTGTCCCTTTATCCCTCTTGGTACAGTGCATTTGCCTTTGTGGTCCAGGCAAACCCCCAGCAGGCCTCTAAACCTCTCTTGGTTTTCTGCAGTTACCGGGTGTACTGCCTCCTGGGAGATGGTGAATTCTCAGAGGGTGCTGTCTGGGAGGCACTGGCCTTTGCATCCTACTACAGTCTGGACAACCTCTTGGCCATCTTCAGTGTACATCACCTGGGGCACTGCGGCACCCTGCCTCTGGAGCACTGCATCGAAATCTATCAGAAGCGCTGTGAAGCCTTCGGGTAACTGGTTCTTTTCTTACATATTGCATTCGTTCTGTCCTCTCCCTTCTTCATAATGTGATCTCCTCGTTCACAGATGTAATACATATGTGGTGGATGGCCGTGACGTTCAAGCACTGTGCCAGGTGTTCCGGCAGGCAGCTCAGGTGAAAGGCAGGCCCACTGTAGTGATTGCCAAGACCTTCAAGGGCCGGGGAATGCCAAGTAAGTATTTCCTTCCTGCTCATGAGTGTACACAACTCTGCTGGCCTGTCTGTGGACATGTCAGTACCTCCAGCACATGTTAGGGCTCCTCTCTCACCCTCACAAGGCGATGTGTCTGGTGAGAGTGGGAAGGCCACATTCCAAGCCGATGAGCAGTGAAGTCCTACCTATGCAAAAAACGTGGCTGGGGAACTACTTCTGTGCACAGAGTCAGGAAGTGCCTCAAGTGTGAGCAGGCCTGTGAGGAAGGTGCACACGCCTGTGCTTGCCTAGGTCAGGTCCCCAAGGAACACAGGAGCCTAGTTAGTTAGATGGTTCCTTGTGGGTGGGGAAAGAGGTGTTAAGAAAGACAGACTTCTTGCTAGCACCATCTAAAGCTATATATGAAAGTGTTCATCACAAGTTTAAATCACTTCAAAGGCTACGATTCCTGGTAGTTTATTAAATAATACAGATATTTTAGAATAACATAGATACTATTTTTTAAATTATGTATTTACACTTTCCCTTAAAAGGTAGTTTTACTCTGGTACCCCCACTCAGTAAATAAAGAGATTTACTAATGTGTCTCTGGTAGACCCCTTAGTATTGTTCTTATTTGCCCCTCTCTCCTATGCATCCTCCACAGATCCAGTCCCCATCTCTCCTGCCATGACTGTCGCTGAGCCTAACACCTGTTATGTGAAGAGTCTGTCCACTTGCAGCCTGCTTTCTTCTGAGCCAGTCTCCATGCTGCCCCTGCAGTGATGTTTCTACATGTCTGCTCATTTATTCCTCTACTCCAGACCTTTAGTCGTTTCCCACCCTACTTCAGAGAAAACACCAGCTCCTTCCCATGCCCCTGAGCCCACTCTCCAAGGTCTCCCACCTGCCTTACCAGACTTAACCTCCTTATTTTTCCCTTCATCCACCAACATGTGGGCCAGGGGCCACCTCAAAAGTAACTGGGCCTTGGTTGAGGCCATTTCTGACTGCAGTGCCATTGCTAGCCCTCTCCGCCAGGCTTTTAACTCCTGTGAGTTCTGGGCTGAAATCTTTGACATCAGGGCATATGTCAGATGACCTACCAGGCCCTCAGCAGATAGTTGGAATAAACGGTTCTTGGTTTTCTTCCAGATATTGAGGATGCAGAAAGTTGGTATGGAAAGCTGATGCCCAAAGAAAGACTTGATGCAATTATCAAACTGATTCAGAGCCAGATACACACCACGACGAACCTTGTGCCACCATCCCCCATTGAGGACTGTCCCCAAGTTTACCTCCAGGATATAGAATTGACCTCTCCCCCTGCTTACGAAGTTGGCAGCATGGTAAGCCAAAATGTGGGTGATAGTTTGAGTTGTGTGTAGCAGCGTGCTTTTTCCTCTGATTTTCCTCCTGAAACATAGGATTCTTTTTCCTGAGTTCTATGAATAAACTAATGATTAGACAGTGTGACATTTACTTAAAGGTTATGAGCAGTAAAGATGGGTTTACCAGCTGGGTATAGTGGTGCACGCATGTAATCCTAGTGTTCTGGGAGGCTGAGGGCAGGAGGTACAAGATCAAGCCCAGCCTGGGAAACTTCATAACTTAGCGAGAACCTGTCTCAAAATACAAAATAAATATGGGCTGGAGATGTATTTCAGTTCAAAGGCCTGGGTTCAATCCTCAGTACCACAAAAAAAGATGGGTTTACCGTTTTCTTTTAAGATCTAATATTTTTTATTCTTTGCTTTCACACTTAGGTCTGATTTTTTTTTTTATTTTTTTTTTATTTTTATTTTTATTTTTTTGAGACAAGGTCTGCTTTGTAGGCTATCCTGGCCACAAACTCACTATGTAGCCAGCTCAGCCTGGGCTTGAACTCAGAATCCTTCTGCCTCCACTTCCTTAGTGCTAAGATTACATAGGTGTATGGTATGCTACCACTGGATTTTTCTTTTTCTTACTGATAAATTGCTATTTATTTAACAGCTGATACTTGTGACTATTTCTTGTTTCCTCACTTTAGTTTGTGGCCTGACAGCCTTCTCTGCAGACTGCCACAGTTCTGTCTTTCTTTCTTTCTTTCTTTCCTTCTTTTTTTTTTTTTTTTTTTTTTTTTTTTTTTTTTTTTTTTTTTTTTTTTTTTTTTTTTTTTTTTTTTTTTTTTTTTTTTTTTTTGAGACAGGGTCTCACTCTGTAGTCCTGAACTCACGTTCAGCCAAGGCTGGCCTCAGACTCAGCAATTCTCCTGCCTCAGTCTTCTGAGTCCTGGGATTACAACAGGCACGTGCCACCACACCTGGAATATGTGGTTCTGGGGAATCAAACTCAGGGCCTTGTACTTGACATCCAGGCACTCTAATTGCTGTGCTAGTCCTCCAGCCCCTCTGTATCTACTGTTAAGTAAGACAGCCTGAGTAGATTGAACTCTTAAGCTTCTTCTCTGGATTACATAAGGAAGTAGCCCAATTATCAGAGACCAGCTTTTGTTTTGTGTTTGTTTGTTTGTTTGTTTGTTTGTTTGTTTGTTTGTTTGTTTTAGTGGGTTGAACCCCGAGACTTTACACTGAGCTTAATCCCCGGCCCATTTTTGGTTTTTGACTTTGAGACAGAGTTTCACTAAGCTGCTGTGTTGCCCAGGCTGGACTCGAACTTGTAATCCTCCTGTGTCAGCCTCCCAGAGTGCTGGAATTAATAGGCCTGTGCCACCTGACCCAGTAGAAGATAATTCTTTGAAAAAGAATCGGTGTAGGCCTGGAGGCATAGCTTAGGAGTTAGAGCACTTGCCTAGCAAACGCAAGGCCCTGGGTTTCATTCCCCACCACTGCATAAGCTAGATGTAGTGGCACATGCCTATAATCCCAGAACTAGGGAGGCTGAGGCAGGAGCATTGTTCTAAGTTTGAGGGCAGTGTAGGCTCATAGTTCAGGATCAACCTGGACTACAGAGTGAGACTATGACTCAAAGATAAATAAGTAAAATTTAAAAAGAATCTACTCAGTTCACTTTCACAGAATGATTACACTCATACAGTTAGCATCCAGATCAATAATCACAACTTTCCTAGGACCCCAAATGCTTCTTGGGCCTCCTTTCACTCCCCCAAGGGTAATACTATAATGACTTCTAAAGTTGTAGATTAAGCCTGGCTCAGTGGTACAGGCCAGTAATAGAAGTTGAGGCAGGAGGATTGCCAATTCAGACTCAGCCTGGGCAATTTAGCAACTTTGTGAGACATTGTCTCAAAATAAAAAATAAAAGGTTATATCTTGCCTTTTGGTATGTTGAATCTCTCATGAACAAGTGGAGTCTTCAAGACCTGCAGAAAGTAATGCAACAAGCCCAGGAGGGAAGAATTGTTTTCTGTTTTCTGATTCTTTACTTCTTTTGAGTATTGCATATGTTTTGCTAGCCTGGCAATATGGATTAAAAATAGATGAGTTAAACACATGAGAAATTAGAAAATAGTCAAAAAGCAGGCTACTTTGGCAGTATGTATTAAAAACACTTCAGTTGTTCAGATCTTCAGACTAGCTGTGCAACTTAATGGAATCTATCCTGTAGAAATGAGTATCCGAGATATATTTAAATGGGCTGGGGTTGCAGCTCGGGGATAAGGCCCTGTATTCAATTCTCAGTATTAGAAAGAGAAAAACATATCTGTAGCTGATGGTATATGACTATATTCCAAACACTCAGGGAGACTGAAGCAGGAAGATCCTAAGTTCAAGTCCTTTCTGGGCAACTTAGTGAGATCATATCTCAAAAACTTACTTGAATAATTTATTACTTGAGTATGTTTGTTAGAGCAGCGTAGTAGCGTGACCTTAACTAATAGATAAGTGGTTCTAGATAACTGGAAACTAACGATAACCACATTTCCCACTGGCACTCAGTGACCACTTAAATGAGCCCAGTGGCACAGGCCTGTAATTTCAATATTCTAGGTGGCTGAGGCAGGAAGATCTCAAGTTCCAGCCTAGCCTCAGCAACTTGAAAATTTAGTGAGCACTTCCCTCACAATAAAAAATGAAAAAAAAAAAAATAGGTTGGGATGTAACTCAGTGTGAAGGTTCTAGGCTTGATTCCCACTACCACAAAAACATAAGTAAATAAATAAAACTTAGAGGGTCACCATACCCCAGAATGTCAACTTCTCCCTCACTTTTCCTGTTTCTGCTCCCTACCCAAGTGTTATAGAAAGCACCTGAGACAAAGACAACTGTGACCTGGCATATACTCATTTCTAGTAGGGGCGGGTAGCTTATCTCAGGCATGCGTGTTACCCCCCAGAGGGAGTGCTGGCTGCAGCACAAAGTTAGGTTACAGAAATGGAAACAGCCAGGCAAGAGAGGCCACAAGCATGCCCAAATTATTACTGAAATTGTTACAGCTGCAAAGTGGCAGAGTAGAGTTTTATGTTTGTGTAGAAAACCTCAAAAGATTTATTACACATTATTATAAGCATAGAAAAGTGTATTTGGAGGAGTAATGCCAAATGTTAAGTGTTTATCTCTAGAAGGTGGGATTATGGGAACGTTTTAATTTTTTAAAAGAAATATGACTAGGAGGGGCTGGTGGAATAGTTCATTGGTTAAAGCACTTGAGTACCTGAGTTTGATTCCCCAGCACCCATAAAGCGGGTGTAGTGGCACACACCTGTGAGAGTCTGAGGTGGGAGGATTGCTGTGGGTTTGAAGCCAGCCTGGGCTGTATAGTGAGTTTGGGACCAACCTGTACTACAGAGTGAGACCCTGTCTCAAAAAAAGTATGAATAGGAAAAAGCTGATTAGAGAAGCCCAGTCATCAAAATTTTGAATTAAAAAACAAGTCACAATATATGTATATCAGAGTTGGCTCTTTGTACTACTAATACTGCAGATAGGCCATTGTGTAGCCTACCCAAGGAGATGAAAATCATAAATATGTTGTTAGTCATTGGAAAGGGAAGATAACCATGGATGCAGTGAGTATGAAAAGAATCAAAACTATACGGCTCCATGCTAATTGGTATAAAAACATATTTTCTAAGGGGGAGGACCATATCTTTGGAATTCATGAAATACCAAGATTGACTAAAAGAATCAAAAAAACACTATATCCATGAGAAAAATATTATGAAAAATATAAGAGTTATATTTCCAAAGCATCAAGTTCACAATGGTTGAAGAGTTACTTATTTTTAATCTTTAAGGGATAGGCAGGGGTGAAAGGGATGACAAGAACAATTTTTTTAGAAATAACTACCTGAAGCTATCAGTGACTGGTCCTAGGCAATTTAGTAACTTGGCAAAACCCTGTCTCAAAAATCAAAACTGAATAAATGGACTAGAGTGTAGCTCAACGTGAAGGCTGTGGATTCAGAAAAATAAAACCTGCTCTCTGTGAAATTTTAGACAGTAGACCAGTTTAATGTAGCAAAGTTGTTTGAAGAATATGTCTTCAAGATAATAGCTTGTAAATGTTAACAAACATATCTTCCTTCCAAGTGAATCCTAAGAAACTTTGCTATTGTTTTTTTACTCTAGGTGTCCACTTGCAAAGCGTGTGGCTTGGCTCTGGCTAAGCTGGGCCACATAAACAACAGAGTCATTGTGCTGGACAGTAACACCAAGACCTCCACCTTCTCTGAGATCTTCAAAAAGGAGCATTCTGAGCGGTTCATTGAGTGTTTCGTTGCTGAGCAAAACATGGTGAGTGTGCTATGTGGGTACCTCAAGTCTTCTCCAGGACCATCAGTGAGTGGGCTATTAATCACGCAGAAGCCACCACACATTTAATCTAATCTTTCCAAAGTCTGTAGAGAAGCATCAGGCAAGTTAGAGAGCCAGAGAGGTGGCTTCCAGGTGTTCTGGGAAGGGTGTGTCAGACTTCCCAGCACTCTCTGGGCACCTCGTACAGATAGCAATGGGCTGATGGCTCCTGGCCTAAAGCATTTTGAGCTTTTTAGGTTTTTTTGCTCAGTCCAACCCATACCTAGGCAACCCAGTGGGCCACCTAGAGGCAAATAGGCCAAGGATCCCTGGGCAGTGAGGTTTCTTTCCTGCTGGGGCCCAGGACCTAACACAGATGTGCAAGTGTCACACTAATTGAAGACTCAAGAACAGCAGTAGTTAGAAGCTGGCAAAGTGGTTGCACACCTGTGATACAGCTACTCAGGAGGCTGAGACAGGAGGATTGCAAGTTTAAGAGGCCAGCCTGGGCTGCTTATCTAGACCCTGTCTCAAAACAAAATTTAAAATGGGCAAGGAGCATAGCATAATAGTAAGAACATCCCTGGTTCAGTCCCTAGTACACAGAAACCAGCCAACCAAAGAAGTGGCTTGTTAGAGCTGGTGCCTTGGATAACACTGGGCTGCTTGTTGTGCCTCCATCTCTACCCAGAGTTAGGCTAAGCAGGAACATTCTTATGCACAGCTCCAAAGGGATGGGGGAAGCCAGACATGGTGGCAGGAGGACCCAAGTTCCAGCCCTGCCTGGACAACTTAGCAAGACTCTGTCTCAAAATAGAACATATAAAAAAGGACTGGAATGAAGGGCCCAGGTTCAGTCCTCTGTTCTAGGACAGAGATGCCCATCTTTTGTTTGTACCTCACAGAGGCTAAAAATAGCCCGATGTACCTTAGCAATTTCTTCCAGCCAAAGTTCACATGATTGCCTCCAGTATTTTATTTTATTTGGAATAAAGGTTAGAAGATGGGTTAGGAGGATGGTAAGCACTAACAAAATGATATGGGCATCCCTTTTTCTACTTGAATTCTTGTTTCCATTTCATTTCTGCAGTATGTTTTTATGCATGAAAGTCTTTCATTGAATGTCCTCACATTCTCTACAATATAAATACACATTTAAATTGAAAGCTTTTAAGTTTTTCTTATAATTGTAACATTGGAATTTTTCTGGATTGGGCTGTGGTTAGTGTTAGCTTGTACATCAGTGCATAAATAGAATTTCAGTGATGTAATACTCAGAACAAATTTTTCATTTTAATGATGAAATACTATAAAAATCTTATTTATATAATTAAATAGATGAGAATGGAAGTTTTGCTGTAGGAATGTCATTCATTCCTTGGATTCCTTCCCCATTGCAAGTCAGGTCACATAGTGATGTTTTATTAAAGTTGTTTGTAGTTATGCTTGTTGATGTATACCTATAACAGGAAAATCATGAATTCAAGTCTCAGACAGGAAGCTTATGAGTTCAAGGCCAGCCTGGGCAGCATAGCCCTTGTTTCAACATAAAGTTATTTATAAAAAATACTTATAAAGTTGATAGTTTCACTAGTCTCTCTCAGTTTTGTTAAAAGCATTGGAAACCCCCTGCCTTGTGAAAGGTTTGTCATCTGAACCTTCAGTTCTTCTCTTTCTCTGCATTACTTTAGTTGCCTTCTTCAGTTCTGTGTGGGAGCTTTACACTTCAAGATGAAAGTAATTGAGGACATACCCTTTGGGGATTAGGTGGCTGGAAGGTGATTGTCGTTAGGAAGAACGTGAGAAAGAAGGCCACAGGGCCCTTCTCTGGGAGGTGAACATAGGTTAGCTGCATCCCAGAAAAAGAGTGTGACATAAGTTAGCCATGCCCCTTGGAAAAACCTGATTCTTCCTGTAATGGTCCCACTCCAGTTGCAAGCTGACTCAGGGTATGCAGCCGGGGGTGCCTGGGGAGGTAAGGGCTAGTGGTGGAAGGAGGGCTCATTAGAGTATGAAGATACAGGTAGCTTTGGGCCAGATATGGCATTCCTGGAGGACTCCCTCCAGCTGCCAGTCGTTGGATAACAGGTATTGGTTCCACAAGCCCAGGGAGGCATCTGGACATGGACACCAAGAGCCCTGTTCACCCTGAGAACAGAGAGGCAGCTTCTTGTGCATAGCACTCAAGAGATTGTTCCACTGTGGGGGCACTCCTATGGTGACCGTGTAGGTGAAGTATGCTGCAAACAAAGAGGAAGGGAAAAAGGAGTGTTGACTGTAAGTAGCATCTGAATTATTGAAGGGGAACATAGACATGGAGCAGCCTCTGGAGAGGGACAAGATAGAATGGGAGAGTGGTGTTAGAAGGTACTGGCGCTGGTCTGAGTAGAAACCAGATGATCCAAGAGAGGGAGAGGCTGGAGGGCAGGAGACATTCAGGCAAATGGGAGACATGCTCTCTCCTCTCTTCTGTTTTTTCAGTAAGTGCAAGGTAAGGGAAACGTAAGCAGGGAATGGGAGTGCAGAAGGTTCTAGAAAGAGAAAAGCTGGGGCGTGTGCAGAGTAGGGTTAACCATGGGGACTATATCACCTGAACTGGGGGCTGGAAGCCAAGACAAGGGCTCTTCTGATGCACATTCTCATGTCCCAGGTGAATGTGGCGCTGGGCTGTGCCATGCGTGGTCGCACCATCACTTTTGCTAGCACCTTTGCTGCCTTTTTGATCCGAGCCTACGATCAGATGCGTATAGGAGCCATCTCTGAAGTCAGCATCAACCTCATTGGGTCCCACTGTGGAGTGTGCGTCGGTATGAGTTCTGAGTACTTCTTGTGGACATGTGGGCGTGGAACTGATTGACCATGTTTGAAGTACTTTGGGCTGTCTGGGTGACCCTCAAACCAAGCCTTTGAGTCACAGTGAGATCATTGTCCTGAGCCAGATGTGAAGAGGAGCAACCTGGAATCCCAGAAGTCTTTTTTGCCTTTTGTGATTGCAGGCTAGCTAAGATGAGCAACACAGGCAGAGGAAGAAAGTGGGTGCAGCCTCGTGGTTGCTGCCTCATGCTCATGGGGACATGGTGTAGGGGAAATGCTTGTGGTGAGACAGGTCGTCCAGCTAGATGGGATTGTTGGCACTTGCTGCTAGAATGCTGAGGATACACATTGTGAGCCATTGAAGTGGGTGAAGTTTGAGGCCCATGTGGTCAAGGGGTGAAGGGAGAGCAGAGACAGAGCAACTGAGGCACAGCAGCAGTGTGGGGTAGGTAGGGCAAGGGGCCCCTTTCGAAAAGTCTTCACTTGGAAAGTTCAGTGAAAGTTTGGAAATCAAATCAGCCACAGGGAAGAGTAGCTCTTGGCCCCGTCCAGAACTGTATAGTTGTCTTAGGAGGCAGTGTGCCCAGACAGTCCTCCCAGCTGACAGAGCCTGGCTGTCCCAGGTGCACTGCAAGTTCTTCTTCCACAGTGATTGTGGCCAAGAATTGCTCTCACATCTGGAGGCACTATTAGTTCAAATAGCATCTGTTGTGTTCAGCTGCTTGGAAGGCCTGGAAAAATGTCAGATGCCTGAATCTGCAAAACCCAGTATCTTGCCAGGCAGTGCGGCGCACGCCTATCATTCCAGCATTCTGGAAGGAGGATTGCAATTTTGAGGACAGCCTGAACAGCTTAGTTGCAAGGACTGGATGAATGGCACAACAGTTAAAGTCCTTGCTTTGCAAGCACGAGGCCCTGGGTTCTATTCCCCAGCACCACGTAAGCTGGACATGGTGATGCACACCTGAAATCCCAGCACTCAGGAGGCTGAGGCAAGATTATTGTGAGTCCAAGGCCAGCCTTGGCTCCATAGTGAGTTCAGGACCAATGTGGATTACAGAGCAAGACACTGTCTCAAAAAACAACTTAGTTGCAAGATCTGATTTTAAATTTAAAAAGTAAATAAATAAAAGAAGGGGATGGTGCTGGAGGAATGGCTCAGTGGTTAAAGCACTTGCCTAGCAAGCACTAAGTCAAGCACTAAGTACCTGAAATTCCTCAGCACTGCATAAACTGGGTGTGGTGGCATATGCCTGTAATCCCAGCACTCGGGAGGCTGAGGCAGGAAGATTGCCTTGAGTCCATGGCTAGCCTGGGCTCCATAGTGAGTTCAGGAACAGCCTAGGCTACAGAGTGAGACCTTCCCTCAAAAACAAAAATTACTAAGAAAAGACAAGGGTGAGCCAGAATGGTAAATCGGTGTGAAGGTCCTGTGTTCAGTACCACAAAAAAAAAAAAAAAAAAAAAAGCCGTTATCTTGAGGGAAAGATGGTGGAAGCACAGAGGTCAAAGGACAAAGCCTGAGTGAAGGGACCCTCCTAAGGAGAAGAAGGGAATGAGGTAAGAAACAGGGAGGGTCAGACTCAGTCTGTTGAAACAGGAAGGAGCAGAAAGTTGTCTTGGATAGCAGTACAGAGTGATTCACTGATGAGTCAGGTGATGACTGATCTGAAAAGTCAACAGGGAATCTCAGGCAGACATGCAGAGGCTCAACAGATACGACGTGAGTTATGGCAGCTTCTCCATAGCCAGAGAGGGAGGGACAGGCAGATTCCCAATGGGGTCATACTCATGATTTTGCTGAACTGTGGCTCTAGGTGAAGATGGCCCCGGCCAGATGGCACTGGAGGACCTGGCCATTTTCCGGGCACTTCCCAACTGCACTATTTTCTACCCGAGTGATGCCGTCTCCACAGAGCATGCTGTGTGTCTGGCAGCTAATACCAAGGTATGTTTACGGGCTTTGCTATGAATACACGTTTGGTACTAGTGAGATGAGATTTTTCCCGCTTTTAAGCAAAAAAGTAATATTCATTATAGAAAATTTAATAATCAGAGTTTTTTCCAGTATAGAGGGTGGAAAAACTCAGGTGTGTTCTACCACTGAGGTATGTCCCCAGCCCTATTTTATTTATTTTAGGGTCTTTCTAAGTTGTCCAGGCTGGTCTTGAACTTGGCAGTTCTGCTGCCCAAACTTCCCTCAGTGCTGGTGTTAGATACATGTTAGGATTCTAAAAAGAACATATCCTTTGTAACACAGTTGATGATGCATATGGACATGCTTTCATTATATAAAAGATTGCAGTACTACAGAATGCTACCGAACAGAGCTTGGTCACTTCTCTTAGGCAGTGCTCAAGGGCAAGGGACAGGGAACACTCAGGTGATCTAAATAGGAAAAGGTTTAACAAAGCATGCCAGTGAGGTCACTTGAATGAGTTCTAGACAGAGAATCCCAGACTCCAAAATATTCACGAACCAGTGGGACTGCCATCTCTGAGGCCACCACTGGACCTATGAAACTTAAGGCATGCCCCCTGCCAGAAGCAGTGGCATACACCTATAGTTCTAGCTACTCAAGAGACTGAGGCAGGGGCTGGAAGAGTAGCACAGCAGTAAAATCATTTGCCTAGCAAGCACAAGGCCCTGAGTTCAATTCCCAGTACCACATATAAGTTTGAGGTTCGGGACCAGTCTGGACTACAGAGCGAGACCCTGTCTCCAAAAAAAAAAAAAAAAAGGGCAGATGCTGGAGAATCAGTTGAGTCTAGGAGTTGGAGACCATATTCTGTCTCAGACAAAAAAGAAAATGAAACCCAAATTCCTACAGCCAGTGTTAAAGAAATCCCTGTTGTTGCTGCTACTACTACCTCTCAACATCTCAAATGCCGAGGAGCAAGTATGAGTGGTGGCATTAGTGCAGATCTAGCCCAGTTTCCCAGCCCTGATTTGCCTCCAGAATTAACTGAATGGGAGGGAAAAGAGTATAGCCTCATACTCCCCCCCAGGATATCATGCAAGGGCCCCCGATGGCCAAACTCTAGTTGCAGAGCACCCAGGGAACACAGTGTCTTATCTTTCCAACCTGTCCAGTGGATATTCTCTGACTCCCTTACCACATCCAGCCCCCAGCACCATACCCTGCCCAGGTAATGCAAGCACCCTGGGAGTGGATGGTGGGAGTTTCCTTCCTGAGTACTGCAAATATACATGTGTAAATGGAAATAAGTGTGTGGGGTGTAATACTGGGGATTGAGCACAGGAGCAGCACACATATCTACATAGACGTGTGTGTGTGTGTGTGTGTGTGTGTGTGATATCGGAGATTGAGCTCAGGCCAGCACACATGTATAGAAAGAAATTTGTGTGTGTGTGTGTGCATGTTCGTGTGCTACTAGGGACTAAGCCCAGGGCCTTCACACAGAGCTACCTCTCTAGCTTATTTTTTATTTTTATTTTTCAGGGCTTCAGGTGTAGCTCAGTTTTTAGAGCACTTGTCCAGCAAGCACAAAGCCCTGGGTTCATTTCCTCAGCACCACATAAGCTGGGTATGGTGGCACACACCTGTAATCTTAGAATTGGGAGGTTGAGGCAGGAGGATAGCCTTTGTTTGAGGTCAGCCTGAGCTATATGGTGAGCTCAGGACCAGCTTGGACTATAGAGTGACAGCCTGTCTAAAAGATTTTTTTTTTTTCAGACAAGCTCTCATTAAGTTGCTAAATTCCCGGGCTTAAATCTGTAATCCCCCTGCTTCAGCCCAGAGTGTTACCATGATAGGTCTGTGGCAACAGGCCCAGCTTAAACAGACTTTTTAAAAAGTGTGCTCAACATTGTACACATTCTGGACTCCCTTTGTACTTAATGTTTTGGTGGGCTTCCATATCTGTGTGCTGGGGATGGAAATGGAGCCTCGCACATGCTAGGCACTCACCACTGAGCCCACCACCCCCCACACCCCTACTGCCATATCTCAAACATTGTTTTGGTTTATGATATTGTCTGTGCTGTCATATTCCATTCCTAAGATTTTAACAGAGGCGTATGAGACTGAGAAATGCGAGTAGCAGTTGGATAGGATGGGGAGTGTAACTGGGAAGGGGAGGGGACTCTGGGCTGCTGAATGAGCTGTATGGACCAGTGCCCTGTTATGTGTGCACTCCCTGCAGTCTGTTAGAGCTTTACAGAGACCAGGGCAGATACACAGGAGTAGTGTCCTTGATGGATGGTTTAGTTTATAATGCATCATTTATTATGGATTTTACATTCCTAAATATATATGTGAGCAAGTAGATAGTAAAACAGCATTTACATCTTCTCACTGGAGAAAGGGTGATTTATTGTCCATTTAGATGTTTAAGATCTTGTTAAGGGCAAAGCATTACAAACTAGATAGTGGCACAAATTCATTTCGAGCTCTGTGCTCTGTACCTCTCAGTCAGCATGAGCCAGGACCTTACCCTGAGTTGTGGCCATCACTCAGGCCACCTGTTTCTCCCTTGCTGCTTGGTTCCCTGACTTGTGCTTCTGGTTCACACTTTGCCCAGGGGATATGCTACATTCGGACCAGCCAGCCTGAGTCCCAAGTGATATACAACCAGCTGGAGACCTTCCATGTTGGACAGGCCAAGGTAAGGCTTCCATTCTCTGGGGTGAGCATGTGTCACTTGTCTCACTGTGGCACAGACCATCCCCATAACTGGCACTGCTCTTTCCTTTGCACTTGTTCTGAAAACATCAATTATGACTTGCACCTGCTTGTCTCTGGACAGGGCAGTCCAACAATTGCAGCTTGACTTGCACTTTTTCCTTCCCAAATGAGCCTATTTTGGTTGAACTTTTTATTTTACTTTACCTTTTTTTTTGAAGCAGGATCTCACAAAGTTACAGGCTGGCCTTTTTTTTTGGGGGGGGGGGGTGATTTCAAATGTTTTATTAACTAATTTCTTTTTCACATGCTTTCTAAAATATGTTGCCTCAGTCTGTTCCTTATTTTTTCCCACTTTATTGATAATGTATAAGCGCAGAATTTAAGGTTTACAATGAAGTTGAGCATTTTGTGCACATATGTATCTTGTCAAGGTGACAAGGACTTTCCCTCTCTCCTTTTGTCCCTCTCCCTCCCCACCTCTCCTACCCTCCGCACCCTGCCCCCCTGGTTCAGTTTGTTTTTTAAGTTCCATGAGATAGTTGTGATCTAGGTTTCTCCTGTCAGAGAGACCATTTGATGTTTCACTTTCTGCTTCTGACTCACTTCACTAAGCATGATGTTCTCAAGTTTCTTCCATTTGCCTGTAAAAGCCTCCACGCTGTTGGACTTTATTGATGCATAGTATTCTATTGTGTATAAATGCCACAATTTGTGTATCCACTGGTCTGTTGATGGGTGTTTTGGTGACTTCCATGTTCTAGCTATTGTTAGTTGTGCTGCTATGAACATGGGTATACATGTATCTCTGTTGTGTGTTCTTTTAACTTCTTTTGGAAATATTCCCAGGAGGGGTGTTGCTGGATCGAAGGGGATATTTATTTCCCTTCTTTTGAGAGATCTCCATACTGCTTTCCATAGTGATTGTACAAATTTACATTCCCACCAGCAGTGCAGGAGGGTTCCTTTCTCCCCACAGCCTCGCCAGCACTGATTACTATTTGACTTGTTGATATAGGCCATTCTCTCTGGAGTGAGATGGTATCTTATTCTTAAATTCATATGGAACCAAGAGACCAAGAATAGCCAAGGCAATCCTGAGTAACAAGACCAAGGCAGGAGGCATTGCAGTACTAAACATCAGGCTGTACTTTATAAAGCAGTAGTCATAAAAAACAGTTTGGTACTGGCACAAAAACAGACAGACCAGTGGAACAGAATTGAAGATGCAGAGACAAACCCACATACCCTTAATTACTTAATCTTTGACAAAGGAGCCAAATGCATACAATGGGAAAAGGACAGCCTGTTCAACAAATGGTGCTGGGAAAACTGGTCATCCACGTGCAGAAGAATGAATCTAGCCACACACCTATCGCCATGCACCAAAATCAAGTCAGAGCAGATCAAAGACCTGAATATCAAAAGTGAAATACTGAACCTCCTAGAAGACAAATTAGGCAAATATTTAAAAGACATAGGGGTAGGCAAAGACGTCCATGGCAAGGCACCAAAAGCAAAAGATATTATTCCCATTATTAACAAATGGGATCTTGTCAAACTAAAAAGTTTTTGCACAGCAAAGGATACTATCAACATTGTAAAAAGAGAACCAGCAAACTGGGGAAAAATATTCATCAACATCTCAGATAGGAAGCTCATAACTAGAATGTACAGAGAGCTGAAGAAAAGTAAGCCTACCAAAATAAAGGATCCTTTTGAAAAGTGGGCAAATGAAATGAAGAGGCAGTCCGCTCACGAAGAAGTTCAAATGGCCAGTAGATACATGAAAAGATGTTCAACATCTCTAGCCATAAGAGAGATGCAAATCAAAACAATGGCTTCACTCTTGTGTTCTTCCTGCCTCAGCCTCCCAGAGTGCTAAGACTACAAGTCTGTGCCACACACCCAGATTTCGTTGAATTCAAAGTAGTAACAAGTTAGAGGTACTTAAGTGCCTCTGCTGTAACTTATCACAGCCTCAGGCTAAACAAATTAGCCGATTCGATATTTCACCTTCTGTTTCACCCAGATCACAGTTATTTCATAGAACTTAATGTGGGGAATAATGGGAACTGGAGGGGAGGCAGGGAAGGGTCAAAAAGAGAGAAGGGAAGGATTTGTAACTTTGCCATGATATATGTGTACACAAAATATTCAGGATCAATGTAAACTTTATGTTTTGTACTTAAACATATCAATAAGATGGGGGAAATTTTAAAAAAACAGCCCAATGAGTAATAGATCTGTGGAAAATATACAGACTTAATATTGGCACAATAACAGACAGGGAATAGAATTGAGGATGCAGAAACATCCCTGAGTACCGTCACCCATCTGAATTCAACTGAGGGGCCAAAGCCACACTGGAGAAAAGGTAGCCTCTTTAGCAAATGGTGCTGGCAAAACTGGCTAACTATATATAGAAGAATGGAACTAGACCCACAACTTTCACCATGCACCAAAATCAAATCAAAATTGATCAAAGACTTAGACATTAAAATGGAAATACTGAACTTGTTGGAAGAAAAAGTAAGCAAAGCTCTCAAAGACACAGGCATAGGCAAGGACTTTATCAATGAAACACCCAAAGGATAAGAGGTAACACTAAGAATTGACAAATGGGATTATATGAAATTAAAAAGCTTCTGCACAACAAGGGAAACAATCAGTGGAGTAAGAGAGCATCCACAGAAAGGGAAAAAATATTCACCAGCTACTCCTCAGATAGGATTATTATCAAGAACACACAGAGGGGCGGGAGGAACGGCTCAGCAGTCAAAGCACTTGCCTAGCAAGCACTAAATCAAGCACTAAGTTTGATTCCCCAGCACCACATAAGCCGAGCATGGTGGCACACGCCTGTAATCCCAGCACTTGGGAGGCTGAAGTAGGAGGATTGCTATGAGTCCAAGGCCAGCCTAGGCTACATAGTGAGACCCTGTCTCAAAGAAAAGAGACTGGGGAGGGACTTCTGGATCAAGATGGCAGCCAAGTAACAGAGCTGCACAATGTCTGCTCACAACCCACTTAAAAATTCAAGAATTTGGTCACAAAATGCGTGTTCAATGTAGCCAGGATAGAGAGGAGCACCACAACAATGGAAAGGAGGTCAGAGGAAGGTCAGAAATCCCAAAGGAACATTGGAAAGTGAAGGGGGAAAAAAAGCAGCCCAGGATGCTGCCCCATGCCTACTGCAAACAGCTGGGAGCTGCAGGCATCTGCAGATGGAGGAAAGCCCGTGTGGAGCCCGGAACATCTGACCAAGGTAGAAAAGGAACGGTGGCCCCAAGAACTGACAAGACACCATGGGGAAGGTCAGAAATCCTGAAGTCATATGAGAATTGGAGGAAAACTGCAGCCTACTCAGCATGGCCCTGAGCTGCCAGCATCCACAGATCACAGACAGAGGAAAGCCCGGAAGCCAGAACCCCAATCTGAGGTAAGCGACAATCGAGGAAAAGTGGGAATTGTTAGCAGCTGGCAGCCCCAACCTCCGAAAAACGAACCCACGGGTAGTGTATACTACAAACACAATGTGTGCTTTCTTTAGAAAACGCCCCCAGGACCCCAGATCAGAAGCAGCACTTGGCAGCATGTGATGACATAAGCAGGAGCCATATAAAGAAGGGGGAGCAAAAGCCCAAGACTGAACCCATTAGAGTAAAAGAAAGGTCAGAAGAGCACATCAGGGCTTTTGGGGTCACCCTTAAACAGTGCCTGGGAAGAAGCTGGCACAAGAGGCAGAGAGAGGCGAAAAGAGAGGGGCAAATGACTGCTAATCTCCTGAATGGCTCAGTGTAGTGAGCGCACCTGGTGAAGTGACTGTACTGGCTGTCAGCTGAGTATTCGATCTTCAAGCTTAATGAGCAGCTAAAGGCTAGCTTCACCTGGATGGAGGATAAGCTTAACCAGGCACACCTTGAGGTACAGCAGCTGAAGGCATCCATGAAGAATTACAAGGGCATGATTGATAAGTGCAAGAGCCAGGTGATGAAGACCAGACTGGAGACTGACAAAATGGCTGCCCAGCTAGAACGCTGTGACAAAGAACAAGATCCTTAAAGATGAGATGAACAAAGAGATTGAGGTGTCTCGTTGGCAGTTCCAGTCCCAACTGGCCACCCTGCAGTAGCTGCCTGACATCCTGAAAAGCACAGAGGCTAAGTTGATCAAGTGCCAAGACCAGCTGCGGGACTCTCAGAAGAAAAACGCTGACCTCACAGCCATCATCTCAGACCTGTCCAGCCAGGTAAGCAACTGGCAGAAAGGGTCCCACGATCTGACCCAGGCAGGGGCTCAGTTACTAAGATGAGCTACACATGCCCCAAGGGAGGACCATTTCCTTTTTTTTGACTACCACTTTCTAAAAGGAGTGTGCTACCATCAGTGCTGTGAAATAAAAGTTTTGTGTGCCAAAAAAAAGAACACACAAAGAACTGGAAAAAATTAGACCCCTCAAATATAAAGAACCCAATCAAAAAAATGGGAATCTGAAATGAATAAACAGTTCTCCAAAGAAGTCCAAATGGCCAATAAATACGTGGAAAGTGTTCATCATCTTTAGACATCAGAGAAATGCAAATTAAAACAACACTGAGGTCCCATCCAATGCCAGTAAGAATCATTGCTATTAAAAACTCAAAAAACAAATTCTGGTGAGGCTGGGAGGAAAAAGGAACCACCTACATTATTGGTGGGACTGCAACCTGGTACAACGACTATGGAAAGCAGTGTGGAGATTGCTCAGAAAACTGAAAATCAATACTACGTTTAACCCAGCTGTACCTCTTCTGCAGATCGTCCCAAAAGAGCTAAAGTCATCATACTGTAGTGATAAATGCATACCCATGTTTGTAACAGCACAATATAATAGCCAAATCTTGGAAAAGCCATTATACCCAAGTACACATGATTGGATACAGAAGATGTGGTATTATGGAGTATTATTCTGCAATTAAGAGTGACACATTTGGGTCATTTGCCGGTAAATGGATGCTCCTTGAGAACATTATGCTCAGTGAAATGAATCAGACCCAGAAAGTTACATACCATATGGTTCCTCTAATATGAGAAAAACAAACCATAAAAAAATGTAAAATATGCAGAACAAAGTAAGAAGATGGTCACCGAGGAAAGGGAAAGGGCAAGGGGTGAGAGAGTTGGAAGGGGAAAGGGAAGTGATACACAAATTTTTTTTCTTAGTTTTTAAAATAAGAACACAGACCTAGGTAGGAAAGGAGAGGTGCTCTGTGAGTGGAGATGATGAATGTGTAAAACAGTACAAAAGGGGACTTAGGAAGAAGAGTGTGCCTTGGCTCTTTAAGTGCATGTGATTGAGCATCTGTCTGTACAGTGATTTTTCTTAAGGAGTGTAAAACTTAGTGTTGACAGCAGTGCAGTGGAACATAGCAACCACTGTGGTTTGTTTTGTTGGCACTATACCAGGTCATTCGCCACAGCATTAAGGACAAGATCACCGTTATTGGAGCTGGAGTTACTGTGCATGAGGCTATAGTGGCTGCGGCGGATCTGGCTAGAGAAGGTCAGTTACCTGTACCTGAACATTCAGGCTGGGGGCAGTGAGACTTTAGCTGTCTCGTGTGCCCTGTCTGTTCTTGGCATTTTTTATCCTGCGTGTTCTGGATATGTATGGGTGTGTGTGCGCACATGCACACTCATTACTAAATTGCCCCCACCCCTGCATGTTCTGTATTCTAAGCCTGTTCCTTACACCAAGCTGCCACTGTTGTCCCCAGGTATTCCCATCCGTGTCATTGATCTGTTTACCATTAAACCCCTGGACACTGCTACCATCATTTCCAGTGCAAAAGCCACAGGTGGCCGGATTGTTACAGTGGAGGACCACTGCTGTGAAGGTATGTGCAAGTATCGGGAATACTTTAGAAATTTATTTTGGTGGGAAGTGGTGTTTTGTTTTAGTGGTGTTTATTGTTTTTTTGTTTTGTTTTGATTAGGGATGTGCCATGCTCTAGATTGGCACTACCAATCTGCCACTCACCCAACACACTTACTGCTCTTGGCAAGAATGTCTCCTAGGTCCCTGAGCAGTAGTAGTGCCCACATGCATGTGTGTGTCCCCTGCACAGTGCTTAGCCACTGGACTGGTCAGTGACAAGACAGATGTGTGGCTGACTCAGCACTAAGCAAGCGTTTAGTGATTAATAGTTTATTACTCCATATGCAAAAAAATAGTACCTCACAATCAAGTGTGGTAGCACACCCCTCTATCCCCGCACTCTGGGAGGCTGAGGCAGGAGGATCCCAAGTTGAAGCTCAGCCTGAGCAACTTAGCAAAATCATATCTCAAAATAAAAGTGGCGGGGAATGTAGCTCAGTGCAAAGGCCCAGGTTCAGTCCCCACTACAAATGGAGGTGTGTAGCTCAGAGATTAAAGTGCTTGCCTAGTATATATGAGGTGCCAGGTTCAGTCCCCCAGTACTACATAGTAGCTGGACATGGTGATGGCACATGCCTATAATCCCAGTACTCAGGAGGCTAAGGCAAGAGGATTGCCATGAATTCCAGGCCAGCCTGGGCTACATATAGTGTGTTCAGGGCCAGCCTGGACTACAGAGCAAGACCCTGTCTCAAAAATATATATAGGTGGCGGGGGGGGGGGGGCGGGGGTAGCTTGCCCACGAAGAACATAGTAAATACAGGGAAGAATGGGCCACCAGGAGAGAGTTGGATGCTGTTTGGGCCAAGGAAAGTTAGGTGGGGCAGTTGACTTGACAAGGAGCCTCTTACATCTTCTTGATGGCCCCTAAAATCACATCCCTGACAGTGTCTCTAGAAAGCTTCCAGGGATCTGCAGTACAGGAGATCCTGGTGGAACTCCCTTCCCCCTGCAGAGTGAAGTATTTCCCATCTGGGCCACCTGCTGAGGGTGCCCCCTAGAGACTCATCACCCTGTTTCTCTTAGAGACAAGTCATGTGGGTGCCTTTTGCCAGGAATGGACCAAACCCTGTATACCTGGCAAAGGATTGGGTGCCCAGAAAAGGCCTCTTTGTACAGACAGTCCAGGCACAGGGGCCACCCTCAGCCAGGACCCCAGTTTCTGCAGCATGGGGACTATGCATTAGTCACTCTCCTGCAGTGTCAGTGGTTGTCAGGACCATGGTAGCTTTGCAGGTCCATGAGTCCAAGTAGAGTGTAGCCTCTGCTCTTAGGTGGGGAGCAAGGCAGGGCTATGGGATTTAGAATGAGAATTCGCCACCACCTGGAGAAGACTGTTGATAATGTGAATCGGTGACTGGTGAGACAGTGTGCCCTGAGAACCAGCAATGCTAGTGTCTCTGTATTAAGGGCTTTGAGGCTCACTAGCACTTGCAGAAGGGATCCTAACGTCTGTTGCTTTGGCAGGTGGCATTGGGGAAGCTGTCTGTGCAGCCATAGCCATGAATCCTGACATAGTGGTCTATCAGCTGGCAGTGACAGGAGTGCCTCAGAATCGGCAGCACAGAGAACTGCTGGATATGGTTGGCATCGGTGCCAGATGCATCGCTCGGGCTGTGAGGACCATCGTAATGAGCTGAAGTGGCTTTTGGCTTGGGTTATGGCGACTGGCCTCTGCCCATCGCCATATGCCTGTCTATGGCTGCCCTTAAAGCCACCAAATACCCTTCATCATCCCTAATTCAAGTCCCAGTTACTTCGTTTTAAAACAGTGGGTAACCTATTCAAATGTTAGGCTCCTTTTTGAATCTTAATGTTTTATAATTTTAAGTGACAAATAGCATTGTTTTCTGATAAGTATGGGGAAAGGGTGAGAGGTAACAGATTAGTTTGTTAAATGTACATTGGACCAAGGACCTTATGCCACCTCAGCTGCTCCAGAATGCCATCTACTGTGTACCTTCATTTCACGCTGCAGCAAGAGCTGTTAAGATGTCCTGTGCTGCCTATAGTGACTGTTCTTTGAAGACATGAGGCCATCCTCTGTCCAGCTCATCCTCTATCCATGCTGCTGTTCAAGTTGTTAATAAAGCATTTTAAAGGCAGCTTTGTGTGAATCATGCGCCTTCCCTAATGCAGCCAGCCCTAGACACAGTCCTGACTGAGGGAGGAGCTTCTGTCTGTGCCAGCAGGGAAAGGCCAGGTGGAGCAGGGCAATAGATGGGTCTGGCCTTAGGGGTCATACTAGAGGCAGCTGGGAGGCCCCTCAGTTTATTACAGGGGGTCTTGGGGAGTTGGGCCATGCTGCCTCAGGAGTCATTCTACCTGGTGTGGTGGAGGTGAACCCAGGGCAAGGCCTCAGGGCCTGTGTGTTCCGAGTCCTGTCCTTTTAGGTCCTTAGCCACTTTCCCGGCCTGTAAAGTCAGGTGGTAATTGCTCTGCTTATTTCATTATTTTGTAACAACAACATGATTCAGGTGACTCTAGAAAATCCATAAAATCACCAAAACGTTTTTCCCTAGCTTCTCTCACCGTCTAAGGAAAATCACATTCTCCATCATCAGCATGCAGCTCTCTGAAAAAAGGGCAGCTCAGTGGATG
Organism: Ctenodactylus gundi; assembly: GCA_004027205.1. Classification (NCBI taxonomy): domain Eukaryota; kingdom Metazoa; phylum Chordata; class Mammalia; order Rodentia; family Ctenodactylidae; genus Ctenodactylus; species Ctenodactylus gundi. Next base: position 7,974 of record PVKB01003595.1, on the reverse strand, counting down.
CTGGTAGTACAGCCTGCAGCTGTAGCACATGTTCCTTGCAAAACACTGCTGCCCCAGAGAAACCCCTAATCCTCCTCTCAACCTCCCAGCCTCTGGCAGCCACTTGTCTACTTTGTTTATGGGTTTCCGTGTTTTGACTGTCTCACAGGAAAGGAGTCATAATACAGTGTATCTGGCTTTCACTGAGTGTGGTGTATTTGAGGTTCATCCACACAGCCTACTTCAGAATTTCATTCTTGCCAATCTTGGTGGTGCACACCTGTAATCCCAGCACTGGGGAGACTGAGGCAGAAGGATTACCATGAGTTCAGGGGTTGCCTGGACTACAGTGTGAAACTGTCTCAAAAAATCTTTTTGATTCCTTTTTATGACTATCTTTTCTGTGTGTATAGTACTAGAGATAAATAGTTGCTCAATTGCCTGAGCAGGGCTCAAATGCACTGTCTTCATGCCTTATCCTGCCAAAGTGCTAGGATTACAAGCCTGCATCACTGGGCCCAACTGTGGCTGAAAACCTTCCATTATATGGATAGGCTATGTTTTGTTTATCCATTCATCAACTGGTGGATATTAGACTTAGTTCAGTTTTTGTCTTAAGAACAATGCAGCCCTGAACATTCAAGTAACATGGTTTGTAGATATTCTCGCTTGGGGAGGTACATTGTAGGATTGGAACTGCTGGACTGTATGGATGAGGAGTATGTGTGCTTAAACAGTTTTGTGAGTGAGGAGTAAATGAAGCAGTGGCTGGAGGGTGCTGAGCACCATAAGGCCTTATAAAGCTGACATTGACAGATAAAGCCACAGTATATATGACTACCTTGGCTTGTATACAGGTGTGAAATGCCAGCATTGGTGACACCTACAACAAATTCTGCAGCTCAGCACAATCTGGCACCTCAGAACAACTATCCATGAGTAAAGTTGCACTTCCAAGAGGGTACTGGGCAGAAAGGGTGATGCTGCGACAGCGGGAGGGAGCAAGGGAATTCTCAGGTGGAGTTGCACACAAGGCCATTTAATCAGTGCTGAAGGAAATTCCTAGTGAGGAGCTGGTAGAGACCCCAGGACTTGAGAGGCCAGCCCCAGAGTCTTGCTATGGTGCCCTCCCAGGGAGATGCTGCTCAGGTTCCCTGTTGCCAGCAGCCTGGCTTTAATCCCCACCTCTGTAACCTTTTAACTGTGAGGCCTTAGTTCACTTTTGCCTTCAGTTGTTTCATCTGTAAAAGGGATGATGGTGGTAGTGGCTATTTTAGGGCTATGACCAGGATATTACAAGTGCCACTGAGATAGACCCCATTTGGGCACACCCTGCCCACCTGACAAGATTCTACCTCAGGCCCAAGCCCTTGGCTCCAGAGGTGCCACCTGCTTCTATCCCTAGGCTGGTCCTCAGACTCCTTCCCAGCCTTACTGGGACAGGTGGCAACTCTGACCTGCCAGCCCGCATCTAGCTGCCCTCCATTCTCGAGCTGCCCACCCCATCCTGTGACTGTTTATCCACACCACTCAGTGCCACTTCCACACGCCCTCCCGTCCTGCCCACAGAGCCAGCCATTCCACACGTGGCAGGGGGCCCCAACAACCCCACAACCCGAGGTCTGTGGACTGGCAATCAGTGCTAAGGGCCCTGGGGCCATGGTGCAGAGGCAGGGCTGAAGAGAAAGAGCCACTACCAAAGGACAACAGAGTGTCACACCCAAGGCAGGGGAGGGATAGCAGAGGAATATAGCCCACCTTGAGTGGGCCCTTGAAGAGCAGAGGGAGCCCCCAGTTCCTCTCTGCAGTCTCCCCTGAAACTGAGGCCTCTACCCTGGTGCATGTGCAGCAGCCCAGTGAGAGTGGAAACCATAGCACTTCCTTGCACCTCACCACTGCAGTAACTTCCTCTGCTACGAGAAAAGCTGTCACTTTTGAACTTGGAAACCTGAAAAGGTTTCACACAAGAAAGACAAAACAAATAGTTACAAAACATGGAGCAAAAACCAGAGAATACAGAAGTTGACAAGTAAGATACATGCCCTCCCTTTGTGCCTGTCCCTGGGAGCCTGCTTTTGGGGCTAGGATAACAAGGAGCAGTGTGGAAGGTCTGGGGAATAAAGAGCCTCCTGCCCGGGAAATGATGATAAACATGGGCAGGAAAGACACAGTGCCCGCACTCAGGAAGGCAAGCACCTGTCAGCATGGCTTAGGAGGACCAGGGCTTCTTCAGTCTCAGCTTCAACTCAGGCCAACGACATACCCAATTCCAGGTTTCTGGGTGCCACTTGTCTCCAAACACTGCATACACTTTGGCCATCAGCAACCCCACACAGTCAGGGGCAGCAGGAACTTGAGCTGTGCACACTAGATCCATTGGGTCCCTCATCCCAAAACACCAAAGACAAGATTGATGTTCATAGTGTAACTCCATCTTATAGTGTCCCCCGTGTAGATGTCCATGCCCCACAAAGCGGTGAGGCTGTGCACCTGTCTGCAGCAGGACGAGGTCACCCACCACCGTGTCTGGACAGGGCTTGCTGAGACCAGCGGAGGTTCCTGATAAGGAAGGGGTGGGAGCGGGGCACACACCACTTCCCGCAAGGACCTTTCTCGCTTTCGATCCTGCTTCTGCTGTTAACAATCAATCGCTAGTGCCATCTAAAAGCGGCAGCCTTGCCCAGGGGTGGGGGCTGGTGGCTTTGATAGAGGTGGGCGGCTTGCATGCTCTGAATCAGTTACCAAGCTGGGCTTGTCCAAGTAGTGCTGTGACCAGGTGGGCCTCCTCTCAGTTATAAGGCATATGTTTCTTTTAATTGTCTATGGGAAATTAGTGTGACAGGATACAGTTCAGTAGTTAATTGCAAAGGCCCAGGAGTCAGTCAATAATGTACACTGCAAAAAAAAAAATATTACTTGGGTTTGGAGGTGTAGTTCAGTCATTAAAATGATTGCCTAGAAAGTGCAAGGCCCTGAGTTTGATTCCCCAGCACCACATAAAAGATTAGCTGAATGTTGTTGTCGTGTCACATGCCTGTAATCTCAGCACTCGGGAAGCTGAGGCAGGAGGTTTGCCATCAGCTTGAGGCCAGCTTGGGTTACATAGTGACATCAGGACCAGCCTGACTATAGAGACGCTGTCTCAAAAAACTACCTGGATGGGGGATGGAGGAATAGCACAACACTTAAAGTACTTGCCTAGCAAGCACAAAGTCCTGAGTTTGATTACCCAGTACCACATAAGCCAGGCATGGTGGGGCATGCCTGTAATTCCAGTACTCAGGAGGTTGAGGCAGGAGGATTGCCATGATTTTGAGGCCAGCCTGGCCTCAGAGAATAAAATCCCCAGACAGGGCCCAGTAGTACAGGCCTAGAATCCCAGCACTCTGAGTGGCTGAGGCAGAAGGACTGGAAGTTCAAGCCCAGCCTAGGCAACTTAGTGACTTAGCAAGATCCCATCTCAAAATCAAAACTAAAAGTGGACTGAGAGTGTAGCTCAATCTAAAATCTCCATTACCATCCTCCCCTCCACACACATACATCCCCAAGAATAACCACGAGCACCTGCATGTCACATTAAGGGAGGAGGCCAGTCCACTACTATCTCAGTTATTTATTGGATCCTAGGACACAATACTCAACATCCAAAACTTGATGAAAAGTTTATTTTAGCTCAGTTTCAGAAGGTTTCAGTCCATTCGTCAGTGGCAGGAAGGGTCTGACAGAGAACAGCTGCTCATAGCAACACAAGAGGAAGAATTGGGGGTGGGGGGGGCTCCAGAAGAAGCTGGGGCAGGAATTTATATCCTTCCAGACCTTGTGCCTGAAATCGAATCAACCACACATCCACTTGTCCTGACCAGGCACTACCTCTTTAATAGTACATGGAATCCATAGGTATTCCACAACATCCAAATACATGAAGATTTTGAGGGGACATTCCAGATCCAAACCACAACTGGAGATGGACAGGGATACACTCAGTGTCCCACAGCACTTGTCCCCAGAAAAGCCAGAGGGGCCAGAAAGGGGCAGTTCCTGGCGTGTGTGGCAGCAGCGATGGTAAGGAAGGGCCCCTGAGTGATAGCAAGGGTCAAGAAGCAGCTGGCTGTCAGCTGGAAGTGGGAAGTTAGATCCCAGGTTGACACCTGCAGAAAACCCCAAGCCTGGTGACTTTGTAGCTCTAACTCCCCCTCCAAGCTACTTGTGGCCTGGCCACCAGTTACGAGGCCTTCCCAAGAGACAGCTGGACACCCCACACGTGAGTGTGAGATACTCAAGTTGCTCCTGAGATACTCCTTCCCAGCAAGAGGCAAGGTCTATGTGGAGAAGGAAAAAAGTGGGTGGCCAGCTCTGATGGGAGGACAAACTCCAAAGTTGTGTTCTAATGGGATGCTGCCAGGATGGGCTCCCTCACCCCAAAATCCAGAAGCAACAGCATATCCACTGCCACAGGATCACACAAGTTCTCCACAGCCAAAGGCAGCAGAGGTTTCCCAAAGAGGGAGAAAGGAACACAGGAGCATTAAGCAGGGAGGAAGAGCCAAGTGAGGCAGAGCAGGTCCCCAAGGGCGCAGAGGACAGACAGGTGGGACGTGCAGAGCGGGGAGGACATCAGAGGCATGTGATGGGACTTTGACTCAGTGGAACAATCTGAGCACAGGAAGATGGGGGACAGCAAAGATATTGTGTGTGGAAAAGCATGCTTAAAGGAGGCCCATGGGAGTGTATACTAAGCCAGTGAGTGGCACTACTTGCATTTATACACGTCCAAGTCTGTTTAGAGACATTTTCACTGGTCCCTGAGGTGGCAGCCACTGTGGGAATCTGGTGTGGTTTGTGGCCTGTTGGGAGCTAAAGCAATACCCATGGTACATGAGATACATTCAGAATGGTTTCATGTGCCAGGTCTGTGTTAGGAACTAATGGGAGGGAGCAAGGAAGTCAAGTGTGCTGAAGTTCCCAGGACCACAGAGAATGTTCACAGGACATACTGGGCAACACTTCAGCACGGCACAGGGATGTGTACAGGAGGGGTGATAATATGCGCACAAAGAACAAACCTCACTGCAGACTGCAAATTGTTCAATGGGTTTAAACCAGGAATATGAACCTGAGGGTGGAGGAGAGCAGCCCAGCACCTTGGAAAGGGTGGGGCCCAGGGCAGGAAGCCTCCCACCCCTGCCTCAGTGCTGGTGAAGCTGGGGGTACACTGTGCCTGGCATTGTGGGGAGGGTGCTGGGAGGCAACTGACTCTAAGGGGAGGTGTTCCTCTGTCTTGCCTAAGAGAGTTTAGGTGCTCACACTGTGACTTGACAAATGTACCTAGAGGTGGTTATGCTGGACAAAGACAACCTGCTCAAGACTGCACGTTGTACAAATTATGACCAAGACGGCTTCATCCACAGGAAGCAAGGATGGTTCACTGTGTGTGAGTCAATTAGTGCAATACACCACATTAACAAAAGCATGGACAAAAATCACATGATCTCCCAGCAGCAACTGGGGGATAGTACAGGTGGGAAAAAACCACGATCACCTCAATAGATACAGAAAAAGCCTTTGAAAAAAATACATTCTTTCATGATTAAAAAAAGACCTCTGGTAAGTATAGAAGGATCTTAACTCAGGCTGATAAAAACCAATTTGTCATAATCCTGCTACCAACATCATCCTCAGTGGGGAAAAACTGAAAGCATGTTCCCTCAAGTCAGGAACAAGACAAGGGTGCCCACTCGGATCACTTCTGTTTGACATAGTGCTTGAAGTCTTAAGAGCAGTCAGGCAAGAGACTGGAATAAGTGGAATACACATAGGAAAAGAAGGAGTCAAACTATCCTTATTTGCAGATGACATGATCCTTTACATAGAGGGCCCCAAAAACTCTACCAGAAGATTATTAGAACTAATAAATTCAGCCAAGTTGCAGGATATAAAATTAATACACAAAAACAAATACTCTTCAAGTATTCTTCTACAGTACCAATGAAAATACAGAGAAAAAAATATCCTATTCATAGCTTCAAAGAAAATTAAATACCTATGAATCAACTAAGGAAGTGAAGGACCTTTGTATTCAAAACTCTAATATTCTGAAAAAACTGAAGGGAATATTAGAAAATGGAAAGACATTCCCTGTTCTGGATAGGCAGAACCAACATTGTCACAATGCCCACACTACCTAAATTGATACACAGATTCAATGCAATCCCTATCAAAACACCAATAACATTTTTCAGAGAACAAGAAAAAATGACCCCAAAATTTATATGGACCCAGAAGAGACCCAAAGTAGCCAAAACAGTACTAGGTAACAACAACAAAAGAAGCATGAGGCAGCATAATACTGGGTGTCAAGCTATATTACAAAGCAACAGTGATTAAAAAAAAAAGGACATGGTATTGGCACAAAAACAGACGGGTAGATGAGTGGAACAGAATTGAGGATACAGAGGAAGCCCCAAGCACCTTCAGCCATCTGATCTTCAACAAAGGAGCCAAAAACACACCCTTAAGAGAAAAGATCATCTCTAACAAATGGTGCTTGGAAAACTGGTTAATGAAATTAGACCCACATCTTTCACCGTGTATCCAAGTCAAATCAAAATGGATCAAAGATTCAGACATTAAAATGGAAACATTGAACTTGTTGTACATAAAATTAGGCAAAACCCTTGAAGGCATAGGTGTAGGTAAGGGTTTTCTCAAAACAAATCACATGAGGTAATACCAAGAATTATGAATGGGATTCTATCAAATTAAAAAGCATCTGCACAGCAAAGGAGACAATGAAGTGAAGAGAGAATTGACAGAATGGGGGAAAAATTGCCAGCTACTCCTCAGAAGACTATTTTCTATAACATACAGAGAGATAATATAAATCTTGATCTGGAGGAATAGTTCAGCAGTTAAAGTACTTGCCTAGCCAGTTTAAGGACTTGAGTTCAATTCCCTAGTATCACATAAACTGGGCGTGGTCCAGGAGCACAACAGTAATCCCAGCAGTCAGAAGGCTGAAGCAGGGGAACTGCCATGTATTCAAGGCCATCCCAGGCTACATAGTGAGTTCAGGACCAACCTGGACTACAGAGCGAGAGTCAGTATCAAAAATAAATAAATAAGAACATCAACTGAGGTGGCCTATGTAAATTATACTAAAAAGTACAAGCATATGGGCACAGACCTGCACTCCCAACATTTTGGAAGGCTGAAGCAGGAAAGCCGCACATTAAAAGCCCAGCCTGGAGACTTAGCTACTTGGCAAGACAGTGTGTTATTAAGAAAGAGCTGGGAGGGCTGGAGGAATGGCTCAGCAGTGCAAGCGCTAAGCCAAGTGCTAAGTACCCGAGTTCGATTCCCCAGCACCACATAAGCTGGTGCATGCCTGTAATCCCAGCACTCGGGAGGCTGAGACAGGAGTCCAAGGCCAGCCTGGGCTCTGAAGTGAATTCAGGACCAGCCTGGACCACAGAGCAAGACCCTGACTCAAAAAAAAAAGGGGGGGGGGCGAGGGCCTGGGGAAATAGCTCAGTGTGAAGGATGGGGGTTCAATGCCCAGCAACACACACAAATTACAATACACACATTTCTCAAATGTGACAACCACAGAGAACAGTGAGGTAAGCACTGATCTAACAGGGTAAGATTTCAAAGACAGCTGTGTGAGAAGACATCACAGCAAAAGAATAGTATGTGTAGCTTGGAAACCTGTGGATAACTGTAGGATTGTTTTTTGTTTGTTGTTTGGTTTTGTTGAGACAGGATCTCACTCTCTAGTTCAAGACAGTCCAGAACTCACTGTGTTGCCCAGGCTGGCCTCAAACACGCAATCCTCCTGCCTCAGCCTCCGAGTGCTGGGATTGCAGGTGTGTGTCACTATGCTTACCTAATTTTTATGTAGTTCTAAGGGATCAAACCCAGGGCCTTGGGAGAGGAACACTACAAGTAAGTCCTTCTTAAAATATTGTTACTTTGTTTTTGCCGTACTGGGGATCA